>PVIR01043709.1:0-11587 GCA_004026965.1 Petromus typicus
CTGCAGACCCCTCTGCATGGAGTGAGTTTCGGGTTAGGTTTGTCACCACGGGTTCTGGCACCTCCTCAGACTCTGTTTATGACACTGTAATTTCCCAAGACAGTCCTTTTGCTATTTCTGAGTTCGGATTGTTCAACGTATCTCCAGCTTCAATCAGTACATACTCTCCCTGGGAAGGAAAACAGCATTGTCAGTAACCAGTTTTGAAACCCACTGGGGAAATCCCAGGACAGGGGTAGAAAACTGAGGCCCTGGGATGAGAAGGAAGTGTCGGCCAAGGCTGGGTGGCCAGGCCTTTCTGGAAGAACTGCCATGACAGGTGTGGTTTAGGAGCAAAGCCCTGTGTCACCACCTGACCACGCACAAGTGTGCTGGGTCTTTTATAGCAAAGAACCATGGACAGGAGGTTGGGTGCGATGAGATACAGACATGTTCAGGCTTCTTTTATCCCTTTTCTGGACCCAGAGTTCTCTTTCCCTTGCCTCAGGACATGAAATTGGACTTTGGTTTTCTGGTGTCACCATCTGGTGTTTTGTTCATTCATCTGAGCAGAGGTGGAGGGGCCGTGTATGCCCTCTGCCTAAAGATGTTTAGAGAAGCCACTTGTCTCTAAAGGAAAAACGTCTAACTCAGAGCTCACTTTTGTGGTGCCAGTTACATCCTGGAGGTTGGAGATGAGGGGATGGCAAAGCTGGCTGGGGAAGTGGGCATGACTCGCTAATCATAAAATTTCAGGACACACATGCAGACTTGTCCTGAGAACCTGGGCAGGTGGGGTCCCAGGGCCACCTCTCAGGACCTGGGTGTAGAAGGTCTCCTGGGTTTCCTCCAGACTCAAACAGTATGAAGGACACGGATGCCATGAAGAGCTGCCTTGCGGCAACCACGCTGTGTCTGTGGGTCTTCTGTCTTGCTTTTTTCCCTTTTACTCGGCTAAGCTCACACGCTCTGCAGAGCCACTTTCTCCCTCGCTGTTCACTTTTACTTTTTCAGATAAACTTTGCCACCGCTCTTTGCTCATTTTGTCAAATTCAGGAAGAGAACCTATAATCCATCTCCAGAAGAGGAAGTGAACAGCCCCAAGCCTGGTAATGTTTATCTGGTGAGCCACGTTAGAAGGAGCTACCTGGGAAATGCCCGATGCCCTCATTTGTATCTGTCCTTTCATGGCTGACCCACCCCAAACCCTGGCTGACATCTTATTTCAGTATATTTAACCTGGTGAAAGTAATGTCACCATGGGAGATGGGTCCTGGATGGGTTACTAGGATCCTACTCATGATGAACAAAGAATTGGATGTGGGGATTTAGCTCAGTGGTTCCGGCACTTGCCTTCCAAGTGTGAGGGCCTGGGTTCGATCCCCAGTAACCACCTATCACACTGCCAGGCGTGGTGACTCACACCCACTGGCAATCAGTACCACATACCACAGTGCGGAGCATGGTGGCCACACTGTAATCCCAGCACTCAGGAGACAGAGGCAGGAGGATTGTTGTGAGTTCAAGACTTGCCTGGGCTACATAGTGAGCTCAGGACCAGCCTGAACTAGAAAGTGAGACCTTGTTTCAAAAAAGAATTGGATGTGGCCATGGGCAGCACAGACTGGTGAGGTGGCAGCACCATGTGAGTGAGGGGCTCGTGCTGGCACAAAGGAGCATAGTGCAAGTGCTGAGGGCTTTGGTTTCAGAGATGTAAAATGTGCTGGGTCGAGGGCATCTTCCCTCTGGTCATCCAGAGCTTGACCGGCAGTGTGACTGACAGGATGCTGTGTCGCAGCTGTGTCTCCGCACATGTCCTTTCCCGTCTTCCATCCACTTGTTACACTGGTGCGTGCAGTGCCGTTATGTGCATGGACTCCGGTGAGCTCCAGTGAAGAAAGGGGGCTGCAGGTCACGCAGGAGGATCTGGGCCTCCTGGTTTGGAATCGCAGCGTCTTCCTGGGCCAGGCTCCGAGGTCTTGTTTTTTCTTATCTCTGCCTCGGGCCCATCAACCCCAGTTGTTCTGTCCATAGTAGTAGAAGCTCCAGGCCTAAGATACACACAGGAAAATGTATTTCTTAGATGGAATGGCCATTTAACTCCCAATGAGTAGTACTATGTCTCCTATGTCCAGTTCCCAAGGAACCTCAGTGGCTTGTCTAGCTCCTGACAGCCTCCCCCTGCCTGGATGGTGAGCTCTAGAGGGATGGTTCCAGGTCCGGGAGACCTGGGCCCCAGCTCCCTCCTGAACAGTGACCTGAGTCCTTGGGTGAACCGTGTGGAGACTTGGGTACTGAGCTGTGAAATCAGGGTCACAGGCCCAGTGCAGTGACTCCGTGAGACAAGGCGCGCGGGCCATCTGGGGAAGATGTTATCCATGCACATTGTCGTCTTTTCCTGTCTCTGTGTGGCAAGGGCTTTATTTCCTGTGTACATCGTGATTCCTGGTTGCTGCTCAGTAAGTATGTGAGGGGAATTCCCTCCCCACTGCTGCAGCTCCCTTCTGACTTTCAGACTCGATCAGTGCCCTCTTCCAGAGGGCGCCTGAGGCCCCGGTGTGAGGGGAGCGGGCAAGGGTGGTGAGAATTGAGAATAACGCCTCTAATTTACTTCTAAATTGGCATGGGGATACTCTTCTTTCTTAAAGAAGGGATTCTGTGATTTAAAGTTTGGAGTGACTGCCTTACCCTTTGAAGAGATTAGGGAAAGGTTTAATTTATAAATGATGCAAGTGCCTGAAACAATAGGCATAATAATTAAATTTAACTTTATGTATTTATTTTAGCTTTTTGAGACAGTCTCACTTTGTAGTTCAGGCTGGCGCTGAGCTCACTGTGTAGCACGGGCTAACCTTAAACTTAACAGCAATCCTCCTGCCACTGCCTCCTGAGTGCTGGAATTATAGGCGAGAGCCACCACCCCAGCCTTAAATTTAACTTTAAAAAGCCAGACTTGAGGTAGGAGATTGGGGCTGGGGAAACTGAGCCCATAGCTAGAAAGAATGTATCAAAAGCGTAAAAACCCAGAGAGCACACCTGGAGCACAGGGCCTAGGATGACATCGCCGCTCCTGAGCTCTGTGTATGGATCCAGTCAGAAAGATACTTTTAATCACACATTTGAACCCAGAGCTGTTTGTAGGACCAGTCACAAAAGTGCTTCTTTCAGTCTCTCCATTACATCCAGCAGGAAGCAAGGAGTCTTTCTATAAGACAGTTTAAATTTGTCAGGACAGCAAGTGAGTTTTTGATACGGCAACACTCCCAGTGCCTTATTTGCATGAGAGGGAGGCCAGTCCGGGAATTTTAGATGCAAAAGACTTGCTTACCTTATCCTTGAGACTGCTGTGAATCTGTTCAGTGGCTTGCTCCTTCCCTTTATAGAAGATACCTCTTTTTCCTCTTCAATAAATAGATTTTTTTACCACCTTTCCTATTTGTCTTGTCCAGTCTTATTCAGGACACCAAGAATTTGGAAGGAAGCCCCACAGAATGTCCTGCATGTGGTAATATGTTCCTATAGTCACCATAGAGGGGAGGCTGAGGCAGAAGTATGTCTTTATACCCAGACATACTAGGTATGTATGGACAACAGGGCCAAGCTGGACAACATAGTGATGCCCCATCTATTTTTTTGTTTTGTTTTTTTGAGACAGGATCTCACTTTATAGTTAAGGCTGACCCTAAACTTACAGCAATCCTCCTACCTCTGCCTCCTGAGTGGTGGGATTGCAGGCGTGAGTTACCACACTTGGCATTGTGGTATGTAGTTACTGGGATCAAACTTGGGACCTTGCACTTGTCAAGCAGACACTGGAACTACTGAGCTAAATCCTCGACCCTCCCCCATCTCTTAAAAAAAAAAAAAAAAGTTCCCTATCACATTAGCCATATTTTGAGTATTCAGTAGTCACATGTCCTTAAGTGGCTACAATGTTGGACAGCAGAGACAGGAACATTCTCATTACTGCAGAAAATTCTCTTCGACATTATTGGTCTATGTTTTCTGTTTTTAAATCATTGAACTTGGCAGTGGCTGGATACTCTGCGCTGCAGTGTGTCTGGGCTCAGTGGGTGAGACGTGTTGCCCAGGATGTAAGTTTGGCTTCTGCCACAGTGACTTGCTACGTGGCTGCCCTCACTAGCTTCCCTTTTTCTTTGGTGTACACAGAGGGCTGGGTCCACTCAGAAGTTTCCATCTATTCTATCTCCAGGAATCACTTGATTGTTAACTTTGTTCTCATGGACCCACACCCATGTTTGAAATGAACTGCTTTATTAGGTAATCATTGGCTCACCTCACCCTTTTGTTGACCAAGGTTTTTATAATTACAAAAAGAAAAAACCCTGATCAGTGTGAGATAATCATGATTCTCAAACTGGGTTAAAGAATTTGAGCTCAGAGTTAGAAAGGGGACCTTGTGCTTAGCAACCTTATCTCTCGTAGTTATATAGTTTCCATGTGGTATCTCTGAAATACTGAAAATAACATTAATTTCACCTTCTTATCCCCATGACTAACTTACCCTGCCCTTGGAAACACAGGGTCCCAAGTTAGGAGTATTTTTTTTTTTCAGTAGTGGGAATCAAATACTGGGGTGCTTGATTACAAATTGCCAAGTTACAGTCCTAGCTCTGTAATTATTTTCTTTTTAAAATCTGAGACAAGTTCTTACTGAATTTCCCAGGCTGGACTCAAACTTCCAATCTTCCTTCTCATCTTCCCAAGTGCTGGGGTTAAAAGTGTGCACCACTGTGGCCAACTCCAGGTCAGTTAAAATTTCTCTCAATTTATAAAGGACTCTGGGTCAGAGGAGGGCTAGATGTGTGTGGTACTGGGGATTGAACCCAGGGTAGTGATGGCAAATCTCTGAGAGGCTGAGGACCCAGAGTGGAGCTAAAAGCTCACCTATTGATTGCAAAGTACCAAACTGGATTGTTACCCAGTGAGCTACTGGGGTGATGTTGGGGCAGCTTGGCTCACATGCCAACGAAGAGGAGAGGTCTGCAGAGCTGCAGCATGTGTGCCATAGGTTTGCTGCTACTGACCTGGGGCCTTCACACCTCGCAACATCTCCCCTTCTTAAAAGGGCCCCTAAGCTTCTAAGTTGCTCAGGATAGATTTGAACTTCCAGTGCTCCTGCCTCAGCCTCCCAGAGTGCTGGAGTTTCAAGTGTGTACCACTATCCCTGGCAAGAGGTAAGACCTGTAGACAAAAGAAATCGAAGAGTTCTTTGCTAAAAGAATGATTCATGCATCAGATAGCCATGAAAACCAGAAATTCAGAAAGCTCTGCTCTGAAGTGTGGGCAATGAATATTTAGAGATAAGATGAGGCTAAAGAAAGCAGGAGCAAGACCAGAAAGCAGCATTGTCAGTTTGGAATGTTAGGTAGTTAAGACCAGTCCTGCAGGTGTGTTTTGCCAGTTACAATTAAAGAGACAAAGACTCCCAGGTATAACCCATTAAGAATCATTTATGAAGAAGTCCCAGACCTAAAGCCATCCCACAGAGCACAGTGAGGCTACACACTGTGTACATTCCTTCAGATATCTGGCCTCCTGGCTGTCTAGTTCTAAAACAAGGCACGCACCATTCATGGTGCCACGGTTTGTGCCCAATGTCTGAAACGGAAGTGTTCCTCCTTCAGCTGAGACCTGACTGAGAGACTTATACAGCCCCTGAGGAATTACTGGCCACTGGAAGGAACAAAGAAGACCTTTTTGAGATCTTGACCTTCCAGAGTAGCCTCTTAAGAAACATCGCTAAGCTTCATAAGAACCACAGCTCCCCAAAGCTTAGCAGTAACTTGTGGGTGCATGGAAAGGCGTCCAGATCTGCACTCAGCAGACACCTTTGTGGCACTGCCAAATTTGGCTTCTCCTCCTGCATGGCCTATGTGTCTTGACTGAATTCTGTCATCCAAGGAACAAGGAACAGTGGACAAAGGAAGTGAGAGGCTGGGTTCTTGCTCCATCAGCACCCAGCTTCCCAGAGACAAAAGACATTTGACCATTTGTCTTTTGAAAGACATTTCAAAAGAAGCATACTGAGTATACTGGCAGAATGGATCAAGAAGCAAGATCCAACAAAATGTTGCTTACAAGAAACACATTTAATTGAAAAACACATTCATAGATTGAAAGTCAAGAGACGGAAAATAATATTCCTTGTTACAGAAATCCAGAAAAAAAGATACTCTACTTTCAGACAGAATGTATTTCAACCAAGACTGGTTAAGAGAAACAAAGAAGGTCATTACATCCTGGTAAAGGGATCAACTGAAGAGGAGGTGATAACAATCTTAAATATGTTGCACCAAACAACAGTACCCCCAGCTATACAAAACAAGAGCATGAAAAATATAAGTACTAATATAGTTATTGAACATGAGAAATATAAGTACTGTTATAGTTGTAATGAAGGAAATCAGTAACTAACTGTTCCAAGTAAATCAACTATACAAAACATCAACTCAAATACTAGCACTGATCCAAACTTTTGAACAAATGGATTTAGATATTTATAGAGTGTTTCACTTTACGGCATCAGAATACAGATTTTTCTCAGATGCACATGGGACTTTCTCCAAATTGACCATATACTAGCTCATAGAGGATGATTAAGTGCAAAGAAATTGAAATCCCTTGTATTTTATCAGATCATAGTGCAATGAAATGGGACATCAGCTGCAAAAGAAGCCATGAGAACTTCATAAATCCATGGAAATTAAACAACACCCTCCTGAACAACCAGTGAGAAATTTAAAAAATCAGACAATTTCTACAATTAAATGATAATGACAATGCAACTTGCCTGAACTTAGGGGACACAATAAAAGCACTCATAAGAGAAATGTATAGTGGTGAATTCCTGTATTAAGGAAATAGAGTGGGCTCCTATAAACAACCTAATGTACCTTAATCTTCTAGAATTTGGTTATCAAATCTAGAAGTCTTTTGGTGGATTGTTTGGGGTCTTGTATGTACAGTATCATGTCATCAGAAATAACTATAATTTAACTTCCCCCTTTCCTGTCCTTATTTGTTTTCTTTTTTTTTTCATATCTGATTGCTCTGGCTAGTGTTTCCAGAACTCCGTTGAACCCAAGTGGTGACAGCGAACAACCTTTTCTTGTTTTTGATTTTAGAGTAAAATCTTTCAGGTTTTGTCCATATAATATTGTGGTAAACTGGGGAAGGGGACGTAACTAGAACTTTTGTATTATGTTCTAGTCTCCTATGAGTTGGCCGCACATGTGAAATAATTAATAATTAGGTAGAAATGAGACTTAGAGATGCTGAGCTTGGGCCTGCTCCATGGTATTTTGGGAAAGACCCTAGACCCCAGCCTGGCACACCTTTTATTATCTACATTCCAAAAGACCCAGAAAGGCAGGGCCACACCAACAATATTCTTAGAGAAGTTATGTAGATGAGGATCCTGCAGGGCAAGGCAGATGTCAGCAATAGTCCTTGAAAAGTTAGGCAGATCCTGGTCCAGTTCTGCCCTGAAGCATCACAGCATGTGGGACCATCGAGTCCCTGTTGCTACTAGAGATGAAGGCAAGAGTTAAGTCCAAAGTCCTTCAGCAGGGAGGAAGGCCTGGTCAATTTTGACCTTGAAATTCCCAAATGGGACGGTTCCCAACATAGTATGATACTAGCTATTGGTTAGTCATAGATGAGTTTTATCAGATTGAGATAAAGACCATCTATACCAATTTTCTATTTTATTTTTTACCATGAATGAGTGTGTTGGACTTTTCAAATACCTTTTCTGCATCTATTCAGATGATCATATAGTTTTTGTCCGTGGCTCTATTAATAGTTTGTATTACCTGTATTAATTTGCCTATATTGAGACATCTCTAGATTTGATAACCAAATTGGGTGGTGTAGCTAGATACAAAGTCAATATCAAAAAGTTAGTAGCCTTCCTTTACACAAATAACAGATCCACAGAGAGGCAAATTAGAGGAAAATATCCCTTTTAAAAAAGCATCCAAAAATATAATACCTGGACAGCAAGGTACTAGCATAATCTCTGACCTGAAATTATACTACAAAGCTAAGCTGATAAAAACAGCACAGCACTGGCAAAGAGACAGAAAGACCAGTAGAACAGCTTAGAAGATGTAGAAATAATTCTAGGTGTACATGGCCACCTTATCTTTGACAAGCAAAGCACCTTCAATGGAAGGAAGATATCCTCTTTAATAAATGGAGATGGAAAAACTGTCTTTCCACATGCTGAAGATTAAAATGAGGTTTTGACCACAGGTATCGAGAGTCTCCACACGCAGAGGACTTTGTGCTTCCTAGAAGCCACGGACAGCAGCAGAGAGCACTGTGCTGGAGTTCCGAGCCCAGGAGCAGGGCAGTGGCTTTTTTCCCACCACGGACCTGCTGTTCCAGGAAGGGAGAAGCAGCCTCCTTCCATGAGCACGGGGCAGAGTTTTGGGGTCCAGCAGCCCAGGACCCATCTCAGCCCCCAACCCTCATGGCCTCTCAGACCAGCGACCCAGCACTGTGTGTGCCCATGACAGTGACCAGGGCCCTGCAGGCTTCACCTCTGAGCACCCAGGATGACAGAGCAGCACATCCTGAGGAGCAGGGGCAGGAAGCTCAGCGGGCCAGAGGTGGGGCCGCACCCTCAGTGCTGGTGTTGGTTTCTGCTGCCTTAGACATCAGGCCCAGAGCTCCATAGTATGGAGGGGCCTCTGGCAGGTGCAAGATTCCACCAGAGAGGTGAGGGCTGGAGCAGGTAGGACAGGAACGAATCTGTCTCCCGAGGTCCCAGCCAAGGCTCTGCTGGGTAGAAGAGCTTAAGCTCACATTATTGCCCTGGTGGATCCCGGGTCTTAAGCAGAGGGGATGTTCCTATAGTTTGTGTCCCCATCTCAGGGTCGCTGGTTTGTGGCAAAAGAGAGAAGCGGGACATCACAAGGGGAGTACTTGTGCGTCAGCTGACATTCCCACACCAGCCCCTCCACATGTCCAAGATGAGACTCAACACTGCTATATGACCGTCTCTCCTCCTACTGTCATTACCTACAACCTGAAGTGGCTGTCACCCAGGAACACACATCCAGCGACAGACAGGACGTGGGGGCTCCTGAGCTCACGGGGCTGCAAGTCCAAGCTGATGGCCAAGGTCTTAGCAGCAGTGCGGCCCCACCCAGGGAGTTTCTCCGGGATGGTCTTTCCCGTTCAGGTCCCTGTGCACAGCTGTGGCGGGGCAGGTGTCCTGGAACCTGCCTTTATGTTCAGCCAGCTCAGGGCACAGGCAGGGGAGCAGGTGCATCGCCTGCTCCACACTTTTCCAGAGGCTGCCGATTTCGTGGACTGGTGGCCAGGGAACCTCATGACTGGAAAATGCATGGCTGTGAACAGAGCCACGTCTGGCTGGCATCAGCCTGGGTCTCAGAAGTCCAGGCTGCCAGCTGCCTGCAGGTGCCCTCCTCCTACCTCCTTTTCCTCAGCTGCCCAGGGACAAGATGAGGACGGGCTTGTGTGCAGAGGAGTCTTGTCGGTCCTGCTCAGCCATCAGCAGCCCTCCCCATCTCCAAACCCTTTCCTTTTCTGACTTGGCTCTGAGAATTTGTGAAGGAACAGATGTGTTTCCACGTTGGTGAGTTCAAAGCCGACATACACCGCCCGGGGTGGAAGAGTGAAGAAAGGTCTGTGAGCAGCAGCAGGTGAGGCGAGCTCCTGGGCTCCTGGGATAACTGTAAGATGTGTCCCCCGAGACAGGGGCAGCTGGATGTCACGGGAAGAATTAGCACATTCATATTGGGAAGACGGTCCCTGTCCTACAGAAGGTGGCTCATTCCTGCATCCAGACCACCGGAACCAACGTGCAGCTGTCGCTCTTGGTCCAGGGCCTGGGGATGCAGCTCTGTTCTTGGCTCCTGGCAGCCTCGGGCAGCTTTCGGCCCCGGGTGTTCTCCAGAGCACATGGTGGTCAGAACTGGGGGTCGAGATCGGGCTGAGACCGCTGAGTGGACAGCATCCCAGGCACGGCCCCACCTCTGGGTCCCTCTGTGACGCCGGCTTCCGTGGGTCCCGAGATGACAGGTGTGGAGCCTCCCAGCAGGCAGGACCCAGGTGGGCTCTGGCCATGTGGACCTCGCTCACATGAACCGGGAGAAATGGCACCTGGCCAGGGAGCCTGCATGTGTGTGCGAGTGTGCGCCTGGGCCCTGGGATCACGGCCTCATGTTGGCAGGAAGGGGAGAAAGAGTTCAGCAGTCCAGCTGCGTGTGGAACCCACAGCTGCCCAGTAGGGCTCTCACTAGTGACGTTTCTCATGGCTGAGACAAAAACCCAACAGCCAGAGCTAAAGGGGGAAAGGTTTACGGGAGCTCACAGTGTGTAGAGGTTTCAGTCCATGGTGGACGGGCTCTGAGGCAGGGTCACATGGCCCTGGGCCATCACTAAAGAGAAACAGTTCATGGCAGGCAGAAGACAGCAAAAGCAACAAGCAACACATGTCACGAAATAAGACCCTGGCTCTTCTTCCCTGGGTGTCTGGCCAGGCTACCCACACTCCCATTCTGAATCCTGACACTGCAGCGCGAGTACGTCCTAGTGTCACATCCCTGATCACAGCAGCAGGAACTCTAGATGCAGCCGCCTCTGAGAAGCCTCAGCCCAGGACCACAGGAGACTTCTGGGGAACATCTAGGCTCAAACTGGAACGGGCCACATATCCTTCTCTCAGGAAAAAGACCAGCTCTGCCCTGGTGCCAGGCAGCAGCGGGCAGGCTGGGATCTGAGAGGCTGTGGAGTGAGGGAGTCGTCTGTCTGTTTTCTTTCTAGGCCACGCTGATCACCGCTGGGCTCATGATGTGGACAGCGGGTGGCCCTGGGTCGGGTGGCCCTGGGTCGGCCGTCACCTGTTTCCCCCTCTTCCCTCTGCACAGACATGTCCTGGGAAGCTGTGTGTATTTGGCAGCTCGGACATGTTGGAAGCCCTTGCTAAGCACGTCCCTCCCGGACCTCTTCACACCAGCACAGTCCTCAGAGGGCTTGGGAAGGCGTGGCGGAGAAGGACCAGGCCTTTCATGGAGGGAACAGACGTGGGGGAGGGGCAGCCCCAACTGTCACTTCTGGGCCGCTCTGAGCCTGAATCCTGGGACAGTTTCAGTCACATGCCTGGAGCTGAGGCATCAGGATCCAGAGCAGAGGACGAAGGCGGGTGTGGGGAGGCTGAGACTCTAGAGAAGATTTACCTGAGGTTGGTTTTCACTTTCTGTTCCATTACTCACCATCACCCGGAAGTGGGGGTGTGGGTTCGCTCGTCTCCCCTGCAGGAACCATCTTATGAGACTCCACGCACGGGCCGCAGCTCATGCCCTGCCCCGGGCTGTCACGGCCCCCTGTATGGCCGCACAACTCACCAGCCCGGGTCAACGCCCGAGGCTCCCACAGTGCACTGCGCTGCTTCCGAGTGTCCCGGGCAGTCGGCGCACAGCGCGATCCGTGTGTCTGCACCGGGCCGTGGACAGAGCACGATGCTGTGAGGTCTCCACCGAGATGGGCCCCGGAAACCCCGGCAGTGTGGTCTTGGCTTGAGGACGGCTGCCGCTTGGGCGTCAGGCTGGCC
>PVIR01043710.1:0-11575 GCA_004026965.1 Petromus typicus
CCATCTTTCTGACCGATGTGCCGGTCATAAGGCTTCCATAACGTGGAGTAGAGGATGGGGTAATGCAGTTTTGGCTTGGATAGTACATTTCTTGAATGTTTTTTCTCCAGTCTAAAGGCTATTAATTTCTGAGGCTGAATTGTTGCTTTGTTTTGAGAAAGTTCAGTGAGTTAAGTGGTTTCAGTGAGTTAAATGGATGTGAGTCTCCACACCCAGTATTGTGTGTGGTAACCGGGGATCAAACCCGGGTCCTTGTGCTTGCAAGACAGGTGCCAGAACCACTGAGCTAAATCCCCAGCCCACATCTTTTCTTTTTGCCAGTCTACACTTTACTGGGAAACAAAACCTAAATAAAAAAATAAATACAGCCCCTATGTCTGTGCAGATCTCTTTCTGCCTTGCTGATCAAGTTTTCCCCTGGTGAGCACATGGAGTAAGTTTTCTCTTTTCTCCAGATTTTTCCAGTAAATTCATTTGTGTGCCTCTGTGACTTCATCCCTCACAGCAGAAAATCCTTTTTTTTTTTTTTTTTTTTTTTTTTTTTTGTGGTGGCATTGTGCTTGTTGCAGTTGCATGTTTATATTGCCTCAAAAATGTCTGGTAAAGTTCTAGTCTTCAAGGTGAAGGGACAAAGATGCTAAGAACAGGATGGTTATTAGGTCATTAGAGTGGAGTCCTGAAGATGAAATTGCTGTTCATTTGAAATAGTTGCAAAAGTAACCATTGCAAGATGGCACTACACACTAACTGTGAACCAGGAACAGATTTCTGCCCCTAACAAATGTGCGAGACCTTGATTTGAACTTCACAGCCTGAAGAATGCAGGGCAACCTCCATGCACTGACCATCAACACTGTTTCAAAGTCAGCTAAATTTTCCTTCTTTTTTTCTTTTTTTTTTTTTGACACATTTGTGCATATAGTTCACCTACAAGATTTAAATGAGGAAATTACTACTTTTAAATGTGTTATTCATATAAACATGGATTTATTTTTTTAAATTTTAAAAAGGATAACAATAATGACATATAAACTTCACTTCAGAATATTAAATGAATGTGAAAAGATATAAAACAGATGTCTATGTTTCATAAAGGTGAGGGCCAGAACCCTGTAAATGAGGTGATGAGATGATGCAACTTTGCTAGTGTCACCTACTGGACACTGCTCTCAGAGAAGAGAACACATTGTTTATTTCACAATTCTTTGATTACTAAATTCAAAAAGCTTCAAAGCTCTCAAGACCTCAAGTATGATTATTCACTAAAGCTGGAAAACAGGAAACTATTCTAATGGAGGACAGAAGTCCCAGGGCCAACATCTGTCTATGTAGTCACATAAAAGAAACTCTTAGCACCAAAAGCTTTGAGTTGGTTTTAATGAAGTGACTTACCGCTGAAAAATTAAAACAATGAAATATTAAGGAAAGTTGGTTTTTACCTGCTCTGATTATCATATGTTGAGTAATAAGACCAGCAGCGAGAATTTGCTTGTCATGGAACATACATGGTGAAAGGGTTAACTTCCAACCAAACGTAATATTTTAACATTGCTCAAAAATTATTCTATTCTTTGAGCTGGGCAATTAGCTCAGTGGTTCCAGTGCCTGCCTTGCAAGCACAGGGGACTGGGTTCGATCCCCTGTAACCACTTATGACAATGCCAGGCCTGGAGACTACTGGGGATGGTACCTCACACCTGTAATCTCAGCACTAGGGAGGCAGAGGCAGAAGGATTTCTGTGAGTTCGAGGCTTGTGTGGGCTACATAGTGGGTTCAGAACAAGACTAAACTACAAAGCGAAACTTTATCTCAAAAAAACTATTCTAGTCTTTGAAATTGACTGATTTTTTAAAAATTATCTTTATTGGTACATTACATATGCTCATCATGTTTGCACTCCATAATGGGCATTTGTACAAGTATGAGACACAACTTAATTCTCATTTTTTTTCCCATAGCCCTACCCAACCTAACACCCCCCCATATACATAAAATTTATTTCCTTACTTTTTTATTATAATTTCATTATTTTTCCCACTTCACCCTATTTTACTTTCAACATTTTCTATTTCACAATATATAACATACAATTCTAGGACTCATTTACATCTTTATTTTCTCATACCAGAGAAAAGTTGCAATATGTACCTATCTGTGATCTATTTATGTCACTTATGAGGATATCCTCAAGGTATGTCCATTTAAGAATAAATGATTCAAAGTTATGATTTTTTATGGCAGAGTAATATTCCATTTTGTAGAAGAACCACAGCTTTTTTATTCAGTCTCCACTTGATGGACACTTGGGTTGTTTGCAAGATGTAGCAATCACAAATTGGGCTGCTATAAACATGGGTGCATATATGTCACTGTGATATGAGTCTTTTAATTCTTGTGTGTATATACCTAGCAGGGCAATGGCCGGATCAAATAGGACCTCCAAACCTAGCTTTTTGAGGAATCTCCAAACTGATCTCCACAGAGGTTGCATGAGTCTACAGCCCCACCAGCAGTGGAGAAGGGTTCCTTCTTTGACGCAGCCTCACCAACATTTGCCGTTGGCTGATTCTAAAATGGCAGCCATTCTCTGTGGAGTGAGATGAAATCTCAGTGTTGTTTTCATCTGCATCTCTCAAATGACTAATGATGTTGAGCATTTCTTCACATGCTTCTTAGCTGCTCTTACTTCTTCCTC
Organism: Petromus typicus; assembly: GCA_004026965.1. Classification (NCBI taxonomy): domain Eukaryota; kingdom Metazoa; phylum Chordata; class Mammalia; order Rodentia; family Petromuridae; genus Petromus; species Petromus typicus. The sequence goes on from PVIR01043710.1 coordinate 2,697, forward strand.
TGAAAAATATCTGTTCATTTCAGATGCCCATTTTTGAATTGGGTCTTTAAATTTGGGTAGGCTGATTTTTTAAGTTCTTTATATATTCTAGATAGTAGCCCATTGTTTGAGGAAGAGCTGATAAAGATTTTTTTCCCACATTGTGCTTGCCTTTTTGCACTGTTGGTGGTTTCCTTTGCTGTGCAGAAGCTTTTTAAAAGAATGAGATCCCACTTCTTGATTTCTTCAGCCAATTCCTGTGCTGTAGAAGTTTTGTTCATGACGTCTTTCCCTAAGCCAATGTCTTCAAGAGTTTTACCTAACCTGTTTTGCATCAGGTTTAGAGTGTCTGTTTTAATATTTAGATCTCTTACTCACTTTGATTTTAGCTTGGTACATGGTGAAAGAGTTAGATCTCATTTTAGTCTTTGGCAAATTAAAGCCCAGTTTTTACAGCACCATTTGTTAAAGATGCTATCTTTCCTCCATTGAGAATTTTTGGCTCCTTTGTCAAAAATGAGGTGGCTCAGTGTATCTGGAGTACTTTCTGGATCTTCTAGTCTGCTGCCTTGATCCTTGGGTCTTTTACTTTGTTAGTACCGTGCAGTTTTTATTATGGTGGCTTTATAGTATAGTTTCAGGTTCGGAGCTGTGATACCCCCCACCATGTCCCTGTTGCTTAGAATTGCTTTGGCTATTCAAGGTCTTTTGTGGTTCTAGATGAAAGTTTGGATTTTTTTCTCTGGATCTGTGAAACATGCTCTTGGGATTTCAATAGGGATTGCATTGAATCTGTAGTTTTGGGAGTATAGCCATTTTGACAATATTGGTACCTCCTACCCAGGAACAAGGTATGTCTTTCCATTTTTTGATTATCATCTTCTATCTCCTTTTTCAGAGTGCTATAGTTTTCAGAGTAGAGGTCTTTCACCTTCTTTGTTAGATTAATTCCTAGATATTTTATTTTTTGGGGTGCTATTGTGAAAGGGACTGACTCTCCAATTTCTATCTCAGTGGGTCTACTGTTTGTGTATACAAAGGCTATTAAGTTTTGAACGTTGACCTTGTAACCAGCTACGCAGCTAAAATTGGCGATTAGGTCCAGGAGTTTTTTAATTGAGTTTTTAGGATCATCTAGCAGAGTATCATGCTGTCAGCAAATAATGACAATTTAGCTTCCTCTTTTCTTATCTTTATTTCTTTTATTTCTTTCTCTTACCTAATTACTATGGCTAATATTTCCAGAACTATGTTGAACAGAAGTGATAAGAGAGGACATCCTTGTCTTGTTCCTGATTTTAGTGTGAAAGGGTTCAATTTTTGACCATTTAGTATGATGCTGGCTGATGGTTTCTCGTAGATAGTTATTATTAGTTTGAGATAGAGACCATCTATTCCCATCTTCTGTAGGGTTTTGAACATAAATGAGTGTTGTATTTTGTCAAATGCTTTTTCTTCATCAGTTGAGATGACCATATGATTTTTGTCTTGAGTCTGTTAATGCAGTGTATAACATTGATTGATTTACGTATGTTGAACCATCCTTGCATCCCTGGGATGAATCCAGCTTGGTCAGGGTGTATAATCTTTTTGATAATTCTCTTTATTCTGTTTGCCAGGATCTTATTGAGGATTTTGGCATTGATATTCATTAGAGATATTGGCCTGTAGTTCTCTTTTTTGGTTGGGTCTTTCTCTGCTTTTGGAATCAGTGTAATGGTTGCTTCCAGGAATGAGTTTGGGAGCACTGCTTCCCTTTCAATTTCATTGAAGAGTTTCAGAAGTAGTGGCACTAACTCTTCTTTTCTCTCTTGAAAAGTTTTATAGAATTCAGCAGTCAAACCATCAGGTCCAGGGCTTTTCTTTGTTGGCAAGTTTTTAATTTCATTTTCAATTTCCCAGATTGTTATTGGGGTATTTAACATTTCTTTATCTTCTTATACAGCTTTGGGAGTTCATATGTGTCTAGAAATCTATCCATTTCTTCTATATTTTCCATTTTATTGAAGTATAAATTTTCAAAGTAGGTGTTGATTGTCCTCTGGACTTCCTCTGGGTCGGTAGTAATTTCTCCATTATCATTCCTAATAGCATAGATATAAGCCTTTTCCTTCATTTGTTTAATCAGGTTGCTAAGGGTCAACAATTTTGTTTATCCTCTCAAAGAACCAACTTTTCAATTCATTGATTTTTTGAATCGTTGTCTTGGTTTCTATTGCATTAATTTCTGCCCTGATCCTTATAATTTCCTGCCTATTGTGAGCTTTGGGTTTGTCTTGCTCCTCTCTTTCTAGTCACTTGAAGTTCAGCATCCAATTGTTTATTTGAGCTTGCTCCATTTTCTGGATGTAGGCTTATACTGCTATAAATTTTCCTCCTAGAACTGCTTTCATAGTGTCCCATAAATTTCTACATGTTGAACTGGGGTTATCATTTAGCTGTAAGAACTGCTCAATTTCTTCTGTGACCCATTGGTTGGTCAGCAGAATGTTGTTCAGTTTCCATGTGTTTGTGAAGATACTGGGCTTCCTTTTGCTATTCAGCTCCAATTTCATGGCACTATGATCCAACAATACACAAGGGATAGTTTCATTCCCTTTATATTTCCTTAAACCTACTCTATGAATGAGCACAAGGTCTATTTTGGAGAATTATTCATGAGCACCTGAGAAGAATGTAAATTCTGACTTTGTGGGGTGAAATATTCTGCAGACATCTATTAAGTCCATTTGCTGAAGAGTCTGGTTGAGCTCAAGGATTTTCTTAGTGACTTTTTGTCCAGTTGATCTGTCTCTTTGTGACTGTGGAGTATTCAGGTCCCGTACTATTATTGTATTTGAGTTTATCTGGTTTTTCAAGTCCGTTAATATTTGTTTTGTATAGCTGGGTACATTAGAATTTGAAGCATAGATATTTAAGATTGTGATTTCTTTTTCTTGGATTTTTCCCTGAACTAAAAGATAGTGTCCATCTTTATCTCTCTTTATCAGGTTTGGCTTGAAGTCTATTCTGTCTGCAAAGAAAATCGCCACTCCTGCTTTCTTGCTGTTTCCTGTCAAGTGGAGTATTGTTTTCCATCCCTTTACTTTCAGTCAATGGGTTTATTTCTGAATTAGATGTGTTTCTTGTATGCAGCAGATTGTAGGATCTTGCTTTTTGGTCCACTCTGCCAGTCTGTATCCCTTAATTGGCGCATTGAGTCCATTGACATTAATGGTTATGACTGATATAGGTAAATGTAGTGCCTCCATGTTTTCCTGTTCTTGGCTGTGTTATTCTACTTTTGCGCTTTTCCCATCAGTTTCTTGTTTGGTCCCATGGGTTGACTCGGTTAGGTCTCATGGATTTGTAACTTTCCTTATTTTTTCGCCAAGATATTCTTTAAAATGTTTTGGAGCACACGTTTCATATTTGTGAAGTTTTTTAGGTGTTCTTTGTCATGGAAGTATCTTATTTCCCCATCAATTTTGAAGGATAGTTTTGCAGGATACATTAGTCTGGGTTGGAAGTTGTTTTCCTTTAGGGCTTGGAAGACTTCACTCCAGGTTCTTCTTACATTGAGTGTTTAAGCTGAGAAGTCCGCTGTGATCTTGACGGGCTTCCCTTGGAATGTAACTGTTTTCTTCTTTCTAGCTGCTTCCAGTATTTCTTTTTTCTTTTTTTTTTTTTTTTAAATATCTGGGAGTTTTATGATGATATGCATAGGTGTAGATTTTTTTTTTTTTAATTTCACGGGCGTGCAGAGTTTTGTATGCTTCATATATTTGTATGTCCAATTCTTTACCTTTTTCTGTGAAGTTTTCTGCCATTATCTCTGTGAATAGCTTTTTGATGTCTTTAGCATTGTCTCTTGTTTCCTCAGTGACTCCAACCAATCTTATGTTATTCTTCTTTGAATCATCTAGGAGCTGTTGGATTGACTTTTCATTATTGTTTGCTTTTTGCAATAGATTATGCCTTTCCACTTCATTGGTTGAGATCTTGACTTCTAGGTCTCAAATTCAGTCTCCTGCCAAATTCATTCTATTGTGCAAACTTTCAGTTTCTTTCTTAATTTCCTGGACTTCTGCTTTTAGGTGTTTGAAAGGTTCTATTGCTTTTGCTATCTTGGAATCTATCAACTCAATGATTTCCTTTTTAGCTTTAATAATCATCGTGTAGACAGTGTCCAATATCTCTGCTTTCATCTAAGAGATCAGTTCTGATTTCCATTTTACTAGATCTGCTTTGGTTATCATTTCCAAGGACCCTGGAGACTGGCCTTTAAACTTCTCTATTTACCTTCCCCCTGTGTTACTTTGATGTGTGGATCTCTGTATCTGAGACTTTGTTTCCTCATCTCTGATTTTTTGTCCTTGCTGTTGTTTTTGGCTTTGCACCTGCCCTGTTTTCTGGCAATGTTTCTTGTGAGCCTCTTTCCTCCTAATAGTTAGGAACCTTAAAACATCAGTTATTCCTGGGTTGTTCTTTATAGTCTGTATTGGGACCTAGAGAAAAACCCCTAGTTCTGCCACATCATATGAGGCACACAATCAATACAGTCAGAACACCTTCTCCCATCTGCTTTAGAGGTATGAATGCTCTGGCTCCTGCACTGGTACAGTGATGCTTCCTGAAGTTTCACTGGGCCCGTCTGCTCACCAATACAGAGTCTCTGGGCTCACTTATACAGTCAGCCTGGAGGCCAGTAGGCTATAGGCCCTGTGCAGCTGTAATGGTACTGGTAGATGTTTCAACAGACTCACCTGCTCACCAGTACAAGTTCACTGGATGTGCTTGTGCATTTGAAGTGGATAAAGTCAGACTCTGACCTGCTAAACTCAGTCCCTGTGCGCTTTTCCGGTGTGAGCCTGGAGACCAGCAATCTCCAACCCCAGCACGGATTTGATGGCACAGATGCCATTTCCAGAGCCACCCGCTGCTAACCTCAATCCCTGGGCACTCTTCCGATGTGAGCCTGAAGACCAGCAAGCTACAACCACGCCATGGATTCAGTGGCACAGTCACCATTTCCAGAGCCACCTGCTGCTAAACTCAGTCCCTGGGCGCTCTTCCAGCATGGGCCTGGAGGCCAGTAAGCTCCAACCCCAATGCAGATTCAATAGTGCAGTCACCGGTTCTAAAGCCACCTGCTGCTAAACTCAGTCCTTGGGCGCTCTTTCGGCATGGGCCTGGAGGCCAGTAAGCTCCAACCCCGGCGCAGATTCAATGACGCAGTCTGAAATTGACTGATTTTTAAAAAACTTATTTCCATGCTTCAACTTTATATACATATGCACACTCACGTATCCACATTTAGTTACAAATTGCCCTAATTTCAGCAATATGCAATCATATCAAAGAACATTTGATGTTTTAAAAACTTCTATGGTTCAAAGTATGACTAATTGCATTTATTTTCAAAGAAGCTATTGACATATTCTGTTATATGTTCTAGGTCACCACAAGTTTCATTTGTGTGCCAGCTTTGCTGGATTGAGAGCTAGCCATTCTACTTGATTCTGCTATTTGATACATTTCAGATACAGTATTTTAATAGGCATATCTCATTAATTGGAACTTATTGTTAATAACCTAGAATATATTTGCAAATTTTTAAAAAATAAAACTCACTTCCTTCAGAATTTGTCGTGTGCTGCATGTATGAATTCCTATGGTTTATTAATCATTTTTTTAAAAAGTCATTACTTCTAAAGGAATAATTTATCATTTAGAGACAGCATTTCCTACTCAGTGACTGATTTGCATTTTTAACCCTTACTTTCCCTTACTTTTCTTGTTCCATAATTCCATTCTTCCTAAAGACAAAACTGAGATAGGAACTGCAACACCCCCCCCCAAAAAAAATCAAGGAATGGCCTCCCTGTGATCATTAAATCACCCCACCTACTTTCCCATGCACTGTCCTCTGTGCTTTCACATGCCCACCCGATTTAAACACCTGCATGAAAGCTACATGGCTGTGACTTCACAGCCACAGCAGAGGAACTCAGAGCCCTGTCATTCCAGTGATAAGGGGAATGTCACAGTTACAATTTATGTGGCAGTAACTACTTAGGAGAAGATGTGGCAAATTCCTAAGACTAGTTATGTAGCATTGATAGATAGATAGAGATAAATGACATGATGCACACATTTATATAAACACGAGTTACAAAATAAATTTTCCCCAGTGATGGAGTCAGCTCCTCATAGTTAATGTAAACAGAAATGCCTTCACTTTTGCAACACAGAACTAAATTAAAGCATTTCTGTTGTAAATGAGTACATAGCAAACAAACACCACCATCCACAGGAACTGCACACACGTTTTTAAGAATAATATTGCATAATGTGTTCCAAGCAGCTTTGAGATGGAAGTCACATGTATTCAAAATAGTTAAAATATTACTTTTGTTGATGGTTAAAATATTGTTGTGTTAATTTATTTCATTTGGTTAATAGAAATAAAAATAAGATTGTAATGAATGAATGCATGTTTCATCACCTACATTTCTGTTTACCTGAGTGGAGGAAAAAACGATGGACTTTACCCTGGCATCTAATCCAGGTATAACCTTGGCATTGAATCCCACTTCTCTTGATGAGACACGACTGATAAATGCTGTGTTCACTTGTGTGAATAATCAGAGGTCCAGATATAAAAAATGCCATCGTCAAAGCAGAGCCAAAGCCCCTATACTAGTTTTTTAGTACACACACATACACACACACACACACACAAACAAACAAATGTATGCAGTGCACAGTTGTATATACATTATCCTCACTGTGCAACAGTTTTTACACATGGGAGTACTGCTGAGGTCCAAGGTCCAAAGTCCAAGAATGTAGCAAGTCTGAAGCTCTGACACACTTGGAAGCTGTGAGATTACCCTACCACAAACTCAAAGATGAGAACAGAAGACACAGAGTCCTGAACCTGGGTGAAGGACTATATTACTCATGAGGATCAGGAAGAGGATGTAGAATTCATGTTGCACCAGGTCCCCTTTCATCTCCTTCCTAAGCTCTGCAGCTATGATGATGTAAGTGTGCAGCACAAGTAAACAGACACTACTTACACAGTGGATGGGGACATATGCACACATGTACATAGGAAATGGCAAAAACAGCAAACTCAAGTCTTCCAAAAGAGCTGTTAGCCTACATGTTCAATTATTATCCTAAAAAATACACTATTTTTTATGTTCCTGGCCTGGAACTAAATCCATCTTCATTTGTCAAGAAGGGAATTTCGATTTATATCCCTCAAGACTGACTATTACCTAAAAATTTTAGAAGGTATTTCAAGAGAGACTCCTAGAAGACGTGCAGAAAATTTTCATGAACTCTTCCTCAAAAGATCTCTACTGCATCATGAGCTCCAATCACATAAGTTTAGATCATAATATTTGGGTCTATGAAATATACGTAAGTCTATATAAGATATACCTGTGGTATGACTGGCCACACTTTACTACCATATCAATATCAAATCTCCACATAAATAGGCACAGATGTTACTTTCCTTGAATTAAATTTCTTCTACAGGCCAGATTGTGCCTGTATAAATAATGTTTGTCCTTGCTAAACTTCTACGTGACTGTGCCATCAAGAGGAGCAGTGAGGCCTCTTCAGGGGAGGTGAGTGGAAACATGCTTTTCGGGTTGTGATCTCTACTTTCCGGGGAGTCTGTCCTGGTTGTATTAGAAACAGGCACATGATCTTGTGAAATGTCACTGGCCAAGAGAAGTCATCCACTGTAAAGCAAATGATTTTCTCCAATGGGCTTGTGAGTGCAGCTACATGGAAACCATAATTGAACAATCCTAAAAGTACCATGAAATTAATTCATTCTTTTAAATATAGAAGCAGTTGCTTTAATTATTTCATGTACATAGCCTTGAATGATAGTAAGTTAATGATCAAAATTATGCCCACACGACTTCAAAGAGCCTCTTATTCCTGGACACTATTTCTTAGGAAAAGTACGAGTTTTCCTGAAAGATCTAACTAACCTCAGAGAATTTTTATACTGATTCTGTGACATATTGCTATGTTTCTAATTGAAAAATTTTTGTTTTTGCAGAAGAATATAGATGTGATAGTGAATGTAGATAGTGATGGAAATAACAACAAACACAAAACAACAAATGCATAAACTTTCTATATGTATTTATTAATCAAAATTTTACCTAATAATAAATTTAATCAGTGATCTTCATGATCCATAGAACTTACTTTTCAAGAAAAATTTGCCCCAGTGCACAAATAAAAGCTAAACAAGATATTTTCACATTGAGTAAGCATAATGAAGAAAAAGAAAGCATTAAAAGGGTATCTGTACTCCAATGATGATTGCATTTTCACAATAGCCAAGATGTGCATCATAGCCAAGAACAAACTAAAAACCATTAACAGGTAAGTACATAACAAAAGTGTAATGTTTGTGTATAATGGAATACTATTTAGCCTCAAGCACTGATAAATTTGAATCACTTTATGTTGAGTAAAATTAGCCAAGTATACACAGAGAGATGCTGGCTGACTTCACCTATATGTGGAATCTGAAATAGTTGATTGGTTGTTACATGCAAGGGGTCAGAGAGGGAGAAGAAAGCATAAAGAGCACCGTTTAAATGCTATCAAATTCCAGGGGGCCGGGGAGTTAGCTCAGTGGTTCTGGCGCCTGTCTCGCAAGCGCAAGGACCCGGGTTCCATTCCCCGGTAACCACATAACAATACTGGGTGTGGAGACCCACACCCAGCAGCAACCAGTACCACATACCACAGTGCCGGGCGTGGTGGCTCACGCCTGTAATCCCAGCACTCGGGAGGCAGAGGCAGAAGGATTGTGATGTGAGTTGGAGGCTGAGCTCAGGGCCAGCCTGAACCACAAAGCGAGACCCTGTCTCCAA
>PVIR01043711.1:0-11592 GCA_004026965.1 Petromus typicus
AAGAAAAAGAAGAGATGTTACCTGTACCACATATTACTATCAAGGACTCATATAAAAAAAATAAATGAAGGGAAAGAGCAGGTAGGAAAAAGTTAAAAAAAAAAAAGGAAAAATTTTAATAATAAAATATAAAATGAAACAAAGGTTATGTATATAGGGGTGAGAATTGTAAGGAGTTCAAGAGAAAGGAAAAATGAAAATCAAGATGTGTCATTTGTGGTACAAATTCACAATATTGATTGTGATCATAATGTGTGTATAAAATGTACTTATAAAATCATTAAAAAAACAACTTTTAAATTTTATGTTAAGAAAACCATCGAAGCCAGGCACAATGGCTCATACCTGTAATCTCAGCACTCGGGAGGCAGAGGCAGGAAGATTGCTGTGAGTTTGAGGCTAGCCTGGGCTACATAGTGAGTTCAGAGCTAGCTTGAACTGCAAAGTGAAATCCTGTCTCAAACCCCTCCCCCTAAAAAAAAGAAAGAAAAAGAAAACCATCTAACATGAATGTAAGCAAATGCTATAGTTAAATATGAACTATCTCTCAAAGGGCCACTTGTGGAAGTCTTGCTCTCACTTCATGATGAGATGGAAAAAGATGGTGCATATAACTGAAAATGGGAAAGTTAACCACTTGCTCATGACCTCTGTGATGGCTTCAAATACCATAAACTCTGTGTCAGTTCAAACAGGCAATAATATACTGTTTATGAATTCTTTGAGGCTTTCTCATTTTGTTTGGTATCAGGAGAATTGGAATCAGCTTCAAAGTTTGTTTGAGGAGACATCTCAACCTTGAAACCCAAGATGCTTTTCCAGCCACATTCTTATAAAATTCACAAACCAAATGACCCCATAGGCCATGAGCCAGCTGGGTCTTTGCCTAAAAATAATTTGTGTACCTTCTGCTTTCTGCCAACTGCAACTGACTCCCAGCTAGCTAATCAGTGGACTTACTGAACCTGTGAAACATGTAAGCAATGAAAATTGTCAAAGTACCCAAGCTGTGTAATCCTACCCCCTCTGAGCAGGATCACCACCCTGCTCTTCTGTAAAACTAGGCCAGCTTGAAGGGACTTGTTTCCTGGGGCTGGCCATTCTTTGGCAATAAACTTTATTTTACCAAACTCTCTTCTCTCTGATCATCTCAGTCAGTCCCACTGATTTGCCATAACAATGGCAATATTGGGAGTTGTTAGAAGAGATACTACATTAAAACTTGGATTTATGATTAAATTCTAGGAAAATAATGTATAGCATGATAATAATGGTTAATAACAATGTATCTTATTGTATATTTCACCTTTGCTGAATGAGTAGATTCGTGTTTTACCATCATGTAAATAAATACAAGAGGTGACAGATATGTTAATTACTTTAATATGCTAATCTCTTCAACATATATATTTATGGGCTGAGGGTATAGCTGAGTGGCACAGTACGTTCCTGGCAAGTGCAGGTCCTGAGTTCAATTCCTGGTACAGGACAGTTTGGAAGGACAGCATGAAATAAAGAAAACACTTGACAACTTTCCTATAGTGGGGCACAATTGGAGTAAGTGGAAAGTGAGAAAATTGCTATCATGACAGTGAGTTACCCCTGCCTGGAGTCAGGCACAGTTTAGTCTATGTTTCAAGTAGCAAAAGGAGGGCATATGACTCGTGTTGACATAAAAGCCAGGAAAGATTTTCAAGTCCACTGTTTAAATAGGAAACACACCATGCTGGTAACTTCACGAGTCTATGTATAAAGGTAGATTAAAAAATTATTTATGTAAGAAAAATCATATACAGTTCTTATACAGTCAGAAAATATGAATTATGAAGACCAAAACTAAGACAACAAACATCAGTGAAAGCAGCCAGATAGCAAAAGAAACATTTTAGCCATGAAAAATTACATGTTACAGGACATTTAACAATTTTTGCAATTCACGTAAATGAATTGTTCTATTCTTAAATAATTTTCTACAACAATAATTTTCTAGAATTCAAAATTAAAACGATGATGTCTTGCCACTTCTCAAGGTTCAGGTTTGTGATTTTTACATGTACCACTTTCTCCAAAGTGCTGGACAGTTCTGGATGGTAACTACACGTGGAGTCGTAGGGGCAGAAGAAATGTTCCATTTTTCTGAGATTTTTAAAACTTCAATTGTCAACAGAATATATAAAAGTATGGGAACTAACTTCCAGAATTTAACAGAAAATGAATGTTAAAACTGACTATGAAACATAAAACAAGCAGAAAAAGACTCAACAATTTCAAGTGCGAGTACTGCACTTGTCAAGATTTATTTATAAGAATAAAAAAACAAGAAAATAAGTTGCTTCTTATATTTTCAATTATAAGTACAGCAGAATTTTGCTTTGGAAAGGGATGTATATTAGAAGCTCTTGTAGAGAAACAGATTAAAAAATAAAGATAAACAAAAACAAAAATAAAAATCCAATATGAGCTGTGAAAAAAAAAGTTAAAGAAAAAAAAGCTGTAAAATCCTATACGTAAGAAATTACCTTATTCTATTTCCTTTTGCTGATACTAAAATTTGTGTCACGATATCGTCACCCATTTTCCTAGGCTTAAGCAATTCCTGAGGCTTTTTGATCAAGCAAATTCATTTTTATGTTAACTAAAGCAAGCAAAGTAAAAAAAAAAAAAAAAAAAAAGAAAGAAAGAAAGTCCAGTCCCCTTCTGGTCTTTTGAGAGGAAGAATGGTGAGATTGCGCGCACTGAGTTCATAACGCGAACTCTGGGACCTTTGCCAGAAGCGTTTCAAACAAGATTGTCCCCCTTCGGACCCCGTACCGGTGTTCCCCTCTCTGAGGAACTAGAGCAGGGCACAGGCGACCCCCATAGTAAATATGATGGGCGTTGAATGACTACAAGAGGCTTTTCCTCTAGAAAGATGTCAGCACACGCGGTGCCAACACCACAATCATCAGACATTGCTGAGCTTTCTCACGCAGTTCTCATCATCATTTCACCCACTCAATAGGAAGATGAATGAGCTGTGCCCCAATACTGTCATCTACTGGCCGAAGGCGGGCACTTCACCCTGACTCGGCAGGAATCAGGGTGGGATTTCAGATACAGTTGTGGAAATGGAACCCTCAGATGAGATCCAGACTGTAACACACGGTGGAAAGCACTGTTTAAAGAAATAGGACCATCCGGCGAAGCACTGATTGTTCCCGAGGACGATGGAGCCCTGCTCTGAGCCTATTGTAAAATAGAAAATGCTCAATGTAAAATAGGGTGAAGGGGGAAATGTTGAGATTATAACAAAAAAGTAAGGAAACAAATTTTATGTATATGGGGGGGTGGTAGGGTGGGTAGGGCTATGGGAAAAAATGAGAATTAAGTTGTGTCTTATACTGGTACAAATCCCCATTATGGAGTGCAATCATGATGTGTATATTTAATGTACCAATAAAGATTAAAAAAAAAAAAAGAAAGAAGCAACATCAGGACCCAGACTGACCCAAGGCGGAAGCCACAGAGGGACTTCTCTTCTACTTGAAGGGTCAGATGCTCTCTAAAGCTTAGGAAAAGAGTGGAGAGAGCCGGACGGTCCCCTTTCCTTCCCTGGGGAGCGCTAGGAATATAATGTTGGAATACAGAATCATAAAACTATTTACAGCGTTTAGGGTCCACCCGAGATAAACACAGTATACACTGACCTGCTTCCATGTGAACAGTGACCTGGTGCTCGCTTGTTTGTCATAAAAGGCTTAGACGGTGGGAGGACGAAGTCTGCTCACAAAGCAGTCTGCCTCTGCCCCATCTTACTTTCTGTTCTGTTTTCTTCTATCCTTTGCAGCACCACTTCTGTAACTGCATCAATCTGTATCTTATTTATTATCTGAAAAGTCTTATTTTCCCATCTCCTACTGTTCACGTTTATTTCTAAATACTTTAATTATTTTAGTGGCTTTAGTGTATGTTGTAAGAGTTTAATCTCATGTGTACAGAATACATCAGTGCACCAAAGGTAGTGGGGTAGGTCTGTCAGCACTCTGTATATTTTTATTTTAAAATTTTTATTAGCAGATGTTTACAGCGATAAACACATTCACCAGAGGGATTTGTATATATATATAACGCATCTGAATTTTTTATTCCTTTTGCTCTCTTCCCTCCAACCCTTTTCTGTCCCCTAATTTACAAAAGTTTTATTACCATTTCTTCTTCAGTTCTATTTTTACTTTAAATCCCTTTCTGCCCTCCCCACCGTGCCATCTCTTATTCAAGTTCTTCCCCTAGTATCAGTCCCTTATCTTGTTCGTTATTTATACTTTGGATTTCTCACACAAGAGAAACAGTGTCATATTTAAATTTGTGTGCTTGATTTCACTTAGTTTTATTGTCTCAGGATGTATCCATCTATCTAAAAATGTCTGAAACTTACCAGCAGCATTTCCGGCGAGATTGTCCCTCTTCTGACAGAAAAGTAGTCCACTATATACAAACACCACATTTTCTTTTAGCCATTATTGAGTTATTATAAATTGTGCTACTTCAAAAAGAATAATCGCATGCTCATTTATAAGAGGTGATAAAACACGTGGTGAGTAAATGAATTTTTTAAAATTCGTAACAGTAAAAGGCACAGCACCATTAATTCCCTTCAAAATATTCCCCTCTCTTGGAACACATTTTTCCCGCCATTGTTGCCACTTTCTGAAGCAGTTCTGGAAGTCCTCTTTCACTAAAGTCTTCACTAGGTGTGATCAAAAATACACTGAACGTTGCTGCTAGGGGTAATCCAGTGGAAAGGCAGACTGGCAGAAACAGTAGGATGTGTCCTCCATCATGGAATCTGGCCCTGTGCACCTTCTGGCTCCACCCAGAGTCAAAATGGCCAAGAAAGGCAGACATTTTGAAATAATTCAGACAATGAGACAACCAGGACAGCACAACTAAAAACACAAAAAAGAGACTTTAGCACTTAGGAATGTGACAAGAATGATGACTTACATGTGTTTGAAGGAAAAGGAAGCATTTTGAGGGGAACTAATGGTACTGTGTCAGCTGTAACAATTTTTTTTAGTGTAAACACTCACTGTTTTGAATGCCATTTGTATACTTATCCCTGTTCTATCAGGTCCAGGGAGTCTAATGAATTTCCTTTTTGTACATATGTTTGCCCTTTTCTGTGTTTATTTTAACTGGAATCATAAAATTTGTGATTTTATATGGTTTCCTGAGTATTTAATGTTCAAAATTCTTCTGTGGGATTGCCTAAATGGAACAAGTATTTAGTTTTGTTGTTAGTAATGAATAGATTTCTGTTCCCTGGTACATATGCTAAGATTTAATTTTATTTCTGAGACTTTGCATTCCTTAACAGAATGTTGGCGTAAAGTTAAAACATCTTGAAGATATCAAAATTGTCACCATCATCTAGTCCAAAGTGAGCTATTCTTGTCTGTGTCACAAATTAAACAGATTCATATGTGAATTGTGGAAATTATTATTCACATATATTCAAATCATCTGCTTTCAGCTTATTATCTCAATTTTTATGAGTCATTATGAAATGCAGGACTGAATAAGTGAAAATCAACTGGACATTGATATAACATATAATTAGTGATATACTCTAATTGCATTTTCAATAGTCCTAATTATATGCTGAGTATTTTACTTTGTATCTAGATAATTCTAGTTATTAATTATTCAAAAGGTTACCCACGATTACTATCCTTTCAACTCTCTTGCTCTCTCTCTCTCTCCACACACACACACACACACACACACACACACACACACACACACATCATTCACACAAATTAGGATTTCATACTGTACAAGCAATAATCATCCAGTATATACAGCCTCATATTTCAGGGTCTCAGAACTGCTATTCATAACACAATTTCAAAATGCACTAAAATATAAAGAAATATAGCAGCCTTACATTTTATTTTCCATTAAATCCTTATTTCCAAACTATACAAATCATTCATTCTTTTTTTTTTTAGATTTTTTGAGACAGGGTCTCACTTTGTGGTTCAGGCTGGCCCTGAGCTCAGCCTCAAACTCACATCATAGCGATCCTCCTGCCTCTGCCTCCCGGGTGCTGGGATTACAGGTGTGAGCCACCACGCCAGGCACTGTGGTATGTGGTACTGGTTGCTGCTGGGTGTGAGTCTCCATGACCAGTATTGTTATGTGGTTGCCAGGGATCGAACCCAGGTCTTTGCGCTTGCAAGACAGGCACCAGAACCACTGAGCTAACTCCCCGGCCCCAAATCATTCATTCTTTTAAAACATATCCATACCTATCCAAATTGTATTTGTCAAAGGAAGAGATTAAATCAGTTTTCCAGGGGGCCAGGGATATAGCTCAGTGGTTCAAGCGCCTGTCTTGCAAGCGCAAGGGCCTGGGTTCGATTTCCCGGTAACTACATAACAATACTGGTCATGGAGACTCACCCCAGCAGCAATCAGTACTACATACCACAGTGCCAGGTGTGGTGGCTCACGCCTGTAATCCCAGCACTCAGGAGACAGAGTCAGGAGGATCGCTGTGATGTGAGTTTGAGGCTGAGCTCAGGGCCACCCTGAACCACAAAGTGAGACCCTGACTCAAAAAACCTTTAAAAAATAAATAAATAAATAAATAAATTGGTTTTCCAAGATATTTGTTCTCAAAAGACCTACATAGGTTTAATACAAGAATTTGCAAATATATTATTTCTATATGGGTCATCTGTTCTTTGAATTGATACTCAAAACAGAATGCTCTCTGGAAAAGATTTCTGGTGTTAAAGTAGTAAAAAGTGACTGTCACCAAGCGCTCTTCTTTCCCAAACATTTGATATTATCTTCATTTTCCAGTATGTGGTCACTAGGCATTTCCTTTCCCTCGGACATTGAGATAGAATCTATTTGTTCAGAGTCTGTTTCTTTTTACTATTCAGTACCTTTATCAAGATATAATTTATAGTACATAGAATTCATCTGTTATATGTGTGAAACCTAATTACTTTCATGCATTTACAGAATGGCATGAGCTTTGGCACCATGAAGTGGCCAATTCCTCCTCACCATGATACTTACCTCACTTGAGGTTCAAAACTAGCAGAGCCAACCGATCGTGCACTGGAACCTTAGACACTGTCATTTGAAACCACAGACACAACAGGTTCAGGTAGTGGTTGGTCGATACATGTTCATATTTCTTGGTATTGAAGTTACCAATATTATTAAGAGATAAAAAGATATATAAGATGCTTTGGTCTTTGTCTCTTGTGCTCAACCTTATTTTTCTCTTGAGACTTAAAAGACTGAAAACAGAGTACCATTTGGCACTGGGAAACAAATTCTATGGACTTGAATACATGAAGTATAGTAAATTGTATTTTACTCTGTATGTAAATTATTATAAGTTTCATTTTTGGAGCATGACTTATATGCATGTGTAATTCTCATTACTTTAAGTGGTGGGTGATACCAGTACTTAAACCACAATGGGTGTATTTTACATATACTTCTTAACACCTCCATGAGCTGAAGGTAAAGATCCTCCAGTGTTTCAGTCACAAAATGGTGCAGCTGTGGACAATGGGATGCAGAACAGCCCAAGTTATCTTGGGATCTGTTGGTTTCTTTCACAGCCATGACTAATTGATTTATGTATCTGATGTAAGTCCTCATGACTACAAAGTCAAATTCTTAGGATATATTTCTAAGCCTAGATGACTTCCAGCTTCCGCCAACCCTGAAGCTAATAGATCTATAAAACAGCATAGGTAAAATATAAAAAAATACACCATTTACCTGCATAATTTGCCTACTTAATGCTCTCACCAGTGTGTTTATTGAATGCTTTGATTTATGACTTTCCTTCATTTAACAGCTGTAAAGCTTCATTCACACCTACTTTCCCTGTCAGAACATATTACACAGGAATCTTGAATCTATCTTCTCAGAATGATCATTTATATTTTACTCAGAGTAAACAACTTCTTACTTCCCTCAAATCAGGGTACTTATGGCAACAATACACGCACATGTTCCTCACTGCACCCTAAAATCCATCAACTTATCACTGTTGTGTGGGATTGATTTCTTGAAATGACAATTTCTGAGTTAATCTCACTTGAAAAGAAGTTTAACTTATAAGAGGTATACTGCTCAAACACGGGAAGAATCTAGTTAGAGGCCTTAAAAAATAACGTGGCCATTGTATTGATTCAAATGCATCATCATTTCACTCATTCTTCATCTGATAATTCATTTGCACATCTCTATTTTTACAAGCCATTCAGTAGGGAGATAAATGATCTTGTGCCCCAATACTACCATCTACCAGCCAAAGATGGGCACTACACCCTGACTCAGAGTAGGGACCACGGGCAGGATTTCAAAGTAATATAGTACTGGAAATGGAGACCACAGTCTTGGCTAAGAAAAGAAAACAGGCTCAGACACGAGGCACATAGGGCTGCTGACCAGACCCGAGATGCCTTTAGGTGGATCTTGAAATAAAGAGGAGATGAGGGCACACTTGTGAGAGCCAGGTCATCACTGAAGACTTAAATTCACCTAAGATTGGAGTAGGGCTGTGAGGAGGAAAAATATTCTTCTATGTCAAGATTTCAGTACTGTTTGGAACATGATTGTAAAATTGGCTGAGGAAGGGATGCGGGAGAAAACACTCTGCAAAAGCATACAAGAAATGAATTTTTAAAAATGAGAATTAAGTTGTGTCATATACTGGTACAAATTCTCATTGTTGAATACAATCATGATGTGTATATGTAATGTGCCAATAAAGATTTCAATTTTTAAAAAAAGAATGGAGAGCGTGTTTAAGTATAAATGATTCAAACTGATCATTTTTATGGCAGAGTAATACTCCATTATGTAGAAGCACAGCTTTCTTATCCAGTCTCCAGTTGATGGACATTTGTGTTGTTTAAATCATTTATATTTAAATGGACATACCTTGAGGATATCCTCATAAATGAAATAAATAGGTCACAGATGGTACATATCGCATCTTTTCTCTGGTATGAGAAAATAAAGATGTAAATGAGTTCTAGAATTGTATGTTATATATTGTGAAATAGAAAATATTCAAAGCAAAATAGGGTGAAGGGGAAAAAATAATGAGATTATAACAAAAAAGAAAGGAAACAAAGTTTATGTATATAGGGGTGGGGTGGTAGGGTGGGTAGGGTTGTGGGAAAAAAATGAGAATTAAGTTGTGTTATATACTGGTACAAATTCTCATTGTTGAGTGCAATCATGATGTGTATATATCATGTACCAATAAAGATTTCAATTTTAAAAAATGAGTTAAAGAAATCTGAAGCTAACCCACTATGAGTGGGCTTTGTGGCTGTTTATTTCTATCATTAATTAATATGTGACTGTTTGTTCTATCAGATTGTAATATTTTATGATTAGTCAACTTCATACAAATAGCTGAATCTGCGGGTTATTTAAAAATGTCAGCATCTTGATTTCCAATTTAATCCCCAACCAATCTGTCAAGAACATCACCTGATTCTTTACTTGATACATACAATATTTTCACAAGAAATAAACACTACGTTGAATAAAGAAAGAGCACTCTTTCATATTCAGCAAAAGTGTTAGTCACATTCTAAAAAGTGAAGGATATCTAGTCTTAACTTTCAGTAAAATATAAGGGGAGTTGTATCAGTCAGGATAGAACAGACTACACCACAATATAAATTAAGCCCAAAATTTCTGAGTGGGTAGCCTAAATAAGATACCAGGGACAGTAAGAGGCTTGCCATTCGTCTCTTATTTGCTGCTTGTTGTCCTTTGCCTGCCCAGCTTTCCCATGAACTGATTTTGCTCTGTGATGCCTCTCTACCATGCCACCCTGCCTTGGAGCCAGTCAACTATGGACTGAATCCTTTATGAACCATAAGATTTTAAACATTTCCCCCTTAACTTTAGATGTTTGATATTTTTGTCTCAACGGTAAGAAAAGTAAATGAGACACAAATATTTTCTTTCATTTGTGCTGCGTGCCTGAGGGGACCATCTCCTTTCTCTGTCTATCTCTGGCTATTTCAGCTACATTTCACACAGGAGCAGCTGTCTGTAGGAGCTACAGAAGGGAGCACTAATGGGGAAGCATGTGTAGGGGAGGGTGATGTCATGGAGCAAGAGGGATAAACAAAAACTTGGCAGGAGGGAGAATAGAATCATCTTTGTTCCTCTTTCACCTTTTTAATACGCATTTTCTTTTATCAGATATAAACCTATGCTTAAGTCTTAATGATCTGCATTCTTAGACTGGAAATTACATTATGAAAACTGGAAAAAAATCTTTGAAATCTGATCACAGTTGGATACTTCTGTGTACACCAACACAGACAGACAATGCAGATGCGCACACATTGATACAGATGACACAGATCACAGATGAAATGAGGTTAAAAAGGAATCAGAAGCTCTCATTTGCACTGAGTGGCAGCAAATTTAATAGAGTAAAATTCTGGCAAATGAGATTATTTTATGTAAATTGAAAAAAATTTCCTAGGAGAAGTAAATATGGTATAATTTTCATAATACAGAACAAGCATTAGAAGAAGGTTAAAATGTTTAAATTCACAGCCTAGCTATGCAACTTTCAATCTCTGTGATCCTGAATGTGTCTTACCTCTCAGAGACTATTTCCTGAGGATGTAGAAATAGTTATATGGTCTATTTCACATGAATATTAGGTTAATTACATATTTGAGAGTCTCTAAAGTGCAGAGAAGAGTGCACAGTGCACAGTTTTGGGGAATAAATAATTGCACAAATACGTAGAGATTAATCTCATTATTGACTAGACAATATCACCTTCTTCTTACAAGCCCCACATGGTACCAAACCAAATAGGAGAAAAATCTTGATTTCAGCTGAATGCCAAGCAGAGAGGCAAAGAAAGGCCCTGGCGTAAAGAGAGCTTACCCTCCACAAGTGGGCACCCCTTGGCTCAGTGCCTTCCTCAGAGCCAGCTTTACCTCCTTGTTTCTCAACGAGTAGATCAAAGGATTCAGGGAAGGGGTCACAATATTATTCAACACCTGAACCACGGAATCCAGCCAGGGGCTGGAGGCAGGGCGCAGGTAAATGAGGACCACGGGGCCGTAGAAGAGCAGGATGGAGGTCAGGTGGGCGCTGCAGGTGGAGAAGGCTCTGCGCCTGCCCGCGGAGGAGCGGATTTGCAGGATGGAGACAGTGATCCGACTGTAGGAAGTGAGGATGAGGAGAAAACACAGCAGCGCGACCACACCCACGTTGGTGAAACTCACCGTCTGGGCGAGGGAAGTGTCTGCACAGGCCAGGGGCAGCACCACCGGGATGTCACAGAAAAAGTTGTGCACCTCATCAGGGCCACAGTAGGGTAGGCGGAAGACGAGGAACGTGAGCACAGACGCGTGCAGACAGCTCCCCAGCCAGGTGCCGACAGTCATGACGACACACGCGCGGTGGCTCATGATGACCGTGTACCTCAGGGGGTGGCAGATGGCAGCAAAGCGGTCATAGGCCATCACGGTGTACAGGAAGCACTCGGTGCAGCCCAGGAAGTGGTAGAAGAAGAGCTGG
>PVIR01043712.1:0-11581 GCA_004026965.1 Petromus typicus
GAAAGTGCTGTGTGAGCCACCGAGATGCCCCTGAGGCTTATGCCTGCACCTACTGGGATTGTTCCCAAGAGACCAGCTCCAGCTCTAGCGTTCTCTTCAGGTCTTGCCTTGGCCGAAGAGAGCTGCCTCCCTAGAGGTCGTAGCTCCTTCTAGAGCACTCACTACCCACGGACAGTCCACCGAGCAAGCTGAAGCCTGGACTCCATCGGAGCTCCACGCTCCCTCTTCCGGTGGGCTCCTCTGCCTGCTCTTCCTCCTGTGTTTATCCCACGAGCTTTCTGACATGCCGGTCCTATCCTTGGCGTCCACTGCTGAGGATGGCTGGCTTCAGCTTCCCCGGATGAAGGAGGTGTTGTCTGCTCTCAGGGCCCCCGCGGCCTCTGAGCCCATGAGGCCCAGGTGGGCTCAGCTTGGGCACCAACACTGGGCTGTGAGATGGTTCTAGAAGAGGCTGGTGTAAGGCCAGTGGAGTAGGTGGAGAAGAGCTGTCTGGACTGTGAGCTGCCATCATCCAGTCAATTTGTGGAATGAAGAGACAGAGGAAGGGGAACAGCCCCGTTCTGGAGCAGAGACCCTTCTCCTCCTGCCCTCAGGCTTCAGAACTCCAGGTTCTCTGGCTCAGGGTTCCAGCACTCCCACCAATGGTCTCCTCAGTTCCCAAGTCTTGTCCTCAGATTGAGGGTCAGACTCAGCCACAGTGCTGACTTCCCTGTTACCCAGGTTGTCCTTCACCTTCTGCCAGGTGAGGACTCTGTGTATCTCCCCTTAGGAGGGTGCAGCAACGAGGCATCTTCTCAGAAGTAGAGAGAAGCCCTCAAAGTCCCTGAAGGTGCAGCCACCTTAAAGATGGGATTCCCAACACTCCAAACTACAATAAATACATCTCTTTCTTTTACAGATTTCCCAGGTTCAGGCATTTTGTTATAGAAGTACAGGAAGACTAAGAGAGATGTGTATGCAATTCTAAGATTGCCATAGCACTGAAGGCCAGGGGAAGGATCTTTTCCAGGCCTCTTAACTTATACAGAGATGGCTGTACTCATGTTCATGTGATATTTTCTCTGTGTGGGTCTATCTCCCTTTTAAAACAATACCAGTTTTGTTGGTCCATTGTCACTGGAATAAAATTCTCAATACCTCTAACTTACAGGATGTGAGATATATTTTGACTCCAGTATATCCCATGACTAGCTGGCACTGAGGCAGAAGCGGGATAGTAGAGGAAAAGGCTATCAACCTATGGAAGCCAGAGATAGAGGGAGAAGTGAAGAAGGGGCGTAAAAAACACCCTTCCAGGACACACCCAGTGACCCACATCCTCAGACCAGGCTCCACCTCCTAAATCAGACTTAGCTCCTGAACTGATTAGTGGGTGAATTCATGGATGGTGAATTGCACAATTCAGTCACCTTCCACACACATCAGGGTCTGGCAGAACCAAAGCATCAATGGCCTCAGGTTACCTTAATCACCTATTAATGACGCTTTCTTAGGGCAAGCTTACATTCTTGCATACCAGGGGACAGGATGTGAGAGGGCAGGAAGGGATGCTATTCACACCCTAACAGGACTCAGCCTGCAACTCCACATGGTTATGTTTGCATGAACCTGACAACTTCTGAGCCCCCCTGAGATCCAAGCTCAGTCATCTCGAGGTACTTTACCAAAGTGTCTGCCCCTCCTAAAAGGAGGGAGAGTGGAAGATGCCCAGAAGGGTTACATGTTGGCTCCCCAACCTGGATTGGCCAGATGGAAATCAGGAAGCCCAGAGCTTCAGAGAAACCTGAACTAGAGAGCCTACTGGGAAATATACACATTTACAAGAAAGCTATTTATTACCTATACTGGAAGATGAGAAATGCGGCTGACATATTAACCTCTCTGGAAGATGTCTGGAAATCAAACATAATTAAGCACTTACACTCTCTTCAAAATTAATAACAGGGTGGTGAGTAAAGACGGCAGGAGGAAGACAAAGGCAGAGAGGGGTTTTTCAGTTGAGGAGGATGCATTGTCCTTGTTGAACTCACTGACAGAATCATAATGGCTTCTCTAGTTATATTCTTGCATACACATTGCTTTCATGTTAAGCTGGAAATACTCATGTGCATTTCTGTAGAAAGTACTATTATAGTAAAACGCCTTAAGGATAAGAATTTCGTTAGTAGAGACAGGACAGCAGGACATGTGGACTGTAGAGAAACGTATACACAAGTATACTTCAGTGAAGCTCAAAGCCAGCCAACACTTCGGAAATCAAATTGGTGTTACAATCTGTATCTGGAGCCATCAGAACCATGTTGCGTCGGGGCATTTGAAGGAGCACAAACAGGCAGGATTACAGTTTGGCCCTGGGCCCTCAGTCCCAAGAACACTGGCCTCAAAAACATCAGAAGACTGTAGAGGTCTGCGAAGCGAGTGCAAATGTGCTCATGTGCCAAGAAAACCTGAGATGGCTATTTTCACAGCTTACGGGGGCTTGGCTAGGCTCCAGAAACCATCAGCAAAGTAGCCTGCCCTGATACTTCAAAGGACAAACTTGCACTGATAAATCCTGCCCCACACTTTCCATAGCACACACTTAATCTTGAGGTATATAATACCACAACAGTGAGTCACTGGGTTGGAGTCTCAAGCCTGTCCGTGAGAAGGGGAGAAAAAAAATCTCCCACATCTGTTGTCTGTAGCAATTCCCTTTACTCCTCAAAAGTGCACTAAAAAAATAGAAAAGTAAAAACCATCACAGGACATATGAGTTATATGGTTTACCTGTACAGAGTCCTTCAACTGAACTATGATGGACTCAGCCCACCATTTTTCATTACCATGTTTTATCACCTTTTGATAAAACTCACCAGACAGGGGTAATCAATCTGCTTTATTCCCTGGACAGAGCTCAGCTGTCTCTTTTAAGAGGTCTTTTAGCCAGGCGACAAGCTGAAAGCTTTTCTCTGATGCACTCACACTTTTCTTAGATCTGTGACTTCAGAACTGTAGTAAATGTAAATTAAAACTCAGCCGATAGCCCCACCAATATCTGAAAGACACTATCAAGCCTCGGTGTCATGGAAGAGAGAAAGCATTAAGAGAATTCCAAGGTGAAGGTCAAGGGTGAAGGCTCTCCTGCTTCCTGTGGGTAAAGGGAAGCTGAATAATAATCATTCCTTAGCTAGAAATTATGCATTGCCTGAAATGCTCCTGGGCCACCTGGCAGTTCTGCTGGCCAGTAGACTTTTCCCTGGGTAGCCACTGAGCCATGACCTGTGAAAGGATGGTAAAAAGAGTCTACAACTTGGGTTAAGCAAGTCAACAAATCAAATGACTGTACAGAAACTGGAGGCTGAAGTCTCAGGAAATGTACTCCAGCATATGCACATGACTGTGGATTCATTTGGGCCCCTTCCTGTGCACACACGCACACACACACACACGCACCACATACACACACATTTCCCCACGACACCACTTCATAAATCCTACGCATCATCATTCTAGATGATGTATGCAAAGGTCTTTTTCCAAAAGAGGCCTTTTGGTTTTAGCCAAGTTCTAACTTTCCTGTCACTCTAACTCTCACTAATCTCTCCTAGGTACTAAATGCAGCCCACTTAGACTCTGGCTGGCAGCATCTGAGCCCAGGCCTCACCACCACAGCTGTCGATGAAAATGAAAATGAGGAGAGGCCAGTTCACATTATTACAGGTATCAATAAAACCCAATTCTGAATTTGAGTCAACAACACCATTTCGGAGGACTGGCCAACACTGTGGCCTTTCACTAGCTGGGGCCACTTTTCTGTATCACTTAGGAACTAAAACCTGTTTGGTTTCATGTGAGGCCCTCAATAAATCTTATTGAGCAATCTCCTCCTGCACATTTGCCAGCCTGACGTGAGGAAAGCGAAACTTGGTAAGCTTTGTATGGATTTGCCAAGATAAAGAACCCCAGCTAGCGTCAGTCTGTGGCAAAATGTACTTAAGGCCCCTCAGGGAGAGTCAGACAAACCACAGGTGGGAGTGGAAGAGGATCTGACCTCTCTTCAAACACCTCTTGAGCCCAGGATGCCACCACTTGGCAGGGCAGAGAGGTGGTGGGTACTAAGTGGCCCACTAGATGCTGATGATGACAGGTATCAAGGCACAGTCTGCACAGGAATACTGAATCCTCAGAAAGGAGAGTATTATGGTTTAGATCTAAAATGTCCCCAAAGTCTGATTAGTTTGAAAAGAGATTGGAAAATGGGCTGCCTTGCTCATTGTAGATGCCACTGTTGATGAGTTCAGTAGCTAACTGCTGCTAGGAGGGAGGGCCTGGTTGAAGGTCAGTCCCTGGGGCATGACCTACAAGCTGTATCCTTAGCCCCAGCTCCTCCTTTCTTTGCTCCCTGACTTTTCTGCCACCATCATGCTGTTCCTGCCTTGGAGCCAGATGACGACTAAACCCTCTAGAAATTGTGAACTAAACAAATGTCTCCTCCTTTAAGTTGTGAATGTTGGATATTTTGTCCCAGACATGGGAACCCAGCTAAGATGGAGTCAGGCCTCAGGCATACAGAGGGTCCTTCCCTTCCCAGTCCTCTTACAGAAGAAGAGACAAGCAGGAAGAAGTTTCCCAGCACTGGGCCTGTGTGTGCAGTAGTTGGTTGGAGGTAGCTTTGGTATAGCATAAAGACCACCTACCTCAAGTCAGAAAATTAGGTCCAAATGTTCCAACTCTACAACTGCTGCCTTCTGAGCTTCATTCCTCATACAATGATCATGATGACTAAATAAAACATCATATATCAAAAGGATATAGGCTATCAATCATGTGTTTATTAAGTATTTCCCATCGGATTTGTTCATTTCCATTTTCTCTAACCAACATCCTGGAGGCTGGGAAATGAGTAAATAAAAGGGGTTTATTTAGCTCACACTATCCATGGTTTAGGAACATGGCACCAGTGTCTGCACCCTCTAGTGGGGGCCTTGCTCCACTGTGTCACACAGCAGCTGATGGCATAGCTGGAAGGATGAAAGAGAGAGAAAGAGAGGGAGAGAGAGAAAGAGAGGGAGAGAGAGAGAACGTGGTGAGACAAGAAGCCAATGAGTTTCGTGAGGGGCTAGTTTTTGCTCATTAGAAGTACTTTAATCCCTTCAAAGGCAGAGCCTTCCATGACTGACCCTGGGGTCTGTTTCTCAAAAGTCCCATATGGAGCCAGGTTTGTAGCTCAGTGGTTCTGAAGTCTTCCTGGCAAGCATAAGGTTCAGAGTTCAACCCCTGGAAACTACATACCACAATGCCAGGCGTGGTGACTCATGCTTGTAGTCCCAACACTTCAGAAGCAGAGGCAGGAGGATTGCTGTGAGTTGAAGGCTAGCCTGAGCTACATAACGAGTTCCAGGCCAGCCTGAACTACAAAGCAAGAACTTGTCTCCAAAAATAGAAAAAACAATCCCACACATCTTAAATTCTTAATATTGCCAACCAAGCTTCCAACATATAAACCCTGGGGGACACACCCAAACCATGTATAAACTACACAGCTAAAATAATAAGTACCTAGATACTTGGTCCACTCTGTCTCTATGAAGAGCAAACACTTTTTCTGAGAAGAGAAACATGGAGTGTGGAGACTATGTGATTTGCTCAAGGACACAATGAAAATATAGCAGACATAGAAAACATAGTTTAGTTTATTTTGTTTATTATTTTGGAATTAAGAGGGCTTTATCTACACACTATCTACATGGCTTTTTAACCCAGTGGTCATATTTTTTGAATGACTGATGGCAGAACAGAAAAATGATGAAAAATTTTCCCCAGGATAGGCACTGTGGGTTGATGAATTTGAAAGATTGGTTAAGCTGGCAATGGCGCTTTGTTTTCCAGTGTTGCTTTATTTTGCTTTTTTAGCAACCATAGGCCTCACAAGCACATGGAAACCAGTGCAGTTTATTCATTTCAGCCTTTAGATGCTGACTGTGAGGTTGAGCAGATGGGAGGAGAGAATAGGACCTGGAAAGATGGTGTGTTAACCTGAGGTGAACATAAACCTCAGACTGCACACCATCCCCTTATAGAGGAAGATGGTTTCTGTTTTACAGAAGAAAGATTAACAGTAATCCTAGGCCAGAAGTTCCAAATGAGAAGAGTAGCTATTCAACCAATAAGGCCTCCATTTCTACAGCTGCCCACAAGAAAGCTGAGGCAGAGGATCCATGCCATCACCACAGCAGCACCCCGGTGATCACACTTCTGCTCCACAGTCCCACAGGGAAGACAAGCCTGACTCCAGGTGTTCCATATCCCAGAGCCTTGTTCTGACATCTCTAAAATGAAAGGTATAAGTGGTGCAAAATGAATTACTGGATACTTCAGAGTTTCTTGGTGTTCCAAACTTCAAAGACCTTTCATCATGTCAGAGAAACTACTTTGAAACTATTGTAGGTACAATAACTGTAACCCCAAACAAGGCTTGGCTCTGGCCAACCCCAGTATTCCTATAACTTTATATGAAGCATTTCCCTTCAGAGTGGTTCAAAAGCAAGTAATGTTGCAAAACCTTTACATTTATCTTTCTCTACTTTCTCTTTTCCGCTTTCATCTTCTTTATCATCATTATGTCATTGTCATAATTATGGAGGGTATGTGTTTTTATAAAAGTTCCTTGCAGGAGTTATTGAT
The DNA here is from genome assembly GCA_004026965.1 of Petromus typicus. Taxonomy (NCBI): domain Eukaryota; kingdom Metazoa; phylum Chordata; class Mammalia; order Rodentia; family Petromuridae; genus Petromus; species Petromus typicus. The sequence continues at coordinate 6,667 of PVIR01043712.1, forward strand.
CCTATTGATCTCAAACAGGAAGTAAAACAAGGGTCCAGAATTCAAGTGCCCTTGCATACATGACAAGGAAGCCACAGAATACTTGCCCTCGAATAGATCACCCCACATCACCTCAAGAATTTCCCATGACAGACTGATTGAAAGCACTCTTGGACCACAAATTGATATGTGCAGAACATGTGACTTGACTTCTATGACCCCAGGTAATTGACCCAGTTATGGAAGCTTGATCCAACAGCCAATCTCTGAGTTTGCCTGATATAAAAGCTACACCAGACAAAGACACTAGGGATAAATAAAACTGCTCAGATTATTCTCCCAGAGTCTAAATGAGAACCACAGAAAAATACATGGGTGGGAAGGTAGGGAAGAAATAGAAGCTAAGAGCAGCAGAAGATACAGACAGAAAAAGCATGGGCAGCCGGAAGCTAAGAGTAAATCTAGAGTGCCACAGTACTAGAGTACTCTGTGGTAGTGTGAGCAGTATAAAATTAGAAAACAAGTGCTGCTCTAGTATAACAAGATAATCCTGTTCCTAGAGGTGCTTTTGATCCAGTTCCTACTGCACAATGAATTCTCTAGAAGACTTGGCTCTTGGTCATTTCCAGTGAGGTGTGGTACAGGGTTCCACATACATATTTTCATCAATAAATGTCCATTTCTTCATTGTAATCTGAGTCTCTGTTCCATTCTTGTCATCGAGAGGTTTACTGAATATAAAATGCCAGCCACATGGAATCATCTGCTGAACAGTCTTCAACCCGGGCCCAGTTCCACTGACATGAACACTTCTTTTCCAGGAAATTCTAAGGTCTATCCATTTTTAATGTACTGACCCTTTGCCTATTAAAAATTCTCTAAAGGGGGCCAGGGAGTTAGCTCAGCGGTTCCAGCGCCTGTCTTCTAAGTGCAAGGACCCGGGTTCGATCCCCAGTCACCACATACCATACTGGGCATGTAGACTCACGCCCAGCAGCAACCAGTACCACATACCACAGTGCCGGGCTTGGTGGCTCATGCCTGTAATCCCAACACTTGGGAGGCAGAGGCAGGAGGATTGCTGTGATGTGAGTTTGAAGCTGAGCTCAGGGCCAGCCTGAACCACAAAGCAAGACCCTGTCTCAAAAAATCTAAAAAAAAAAAAAAAATTCTCTAAAGGCTTTTATTTCCACAAACACAGTTGTACCTTTTTTGTTACTCTGTCCTCTGAGTCTCTAGCCACCCAGAACTAAAAGCATTGATTCTGTTACAGTCACATGAAGCTTAAAGACAAGAGTACATTCTGAGACCTACATCATTATGTGAACATCATAAAACGGGCTCACACAAACCTAGGTGGTATAGCCTCCTACACACCTAGTGCACACAGTTGTATGTGCTATATTTTATACAACTGGTTGTGCAATAAATTTGCCTACACTCCCATCACCAGAAACACATGAACAATGCATTGTACTCTGGTCTTAAAACAGCTATCGTATCACTAGCTCTTCGGAACTTCTCAGAGCTTATGGGACCAATGTGCCATACTTGGTCCTTTGTTGACCAAAATAACATTGTGAAAGGCACAATTGTACTTCAGCTAATATCTTATATTTGTACTTTCCCAGACAGATGTTCCAGGTCCATTTCTAACTAACTTTTGAACCTTGCAATGACCTTAGGAGGTAACAATTGTTGTGATAATAACAACATCCAAATTTCAGGAATACTATATAATTAAAGAATATTTTCTCACGTATGATCTTAGTTGATTAGATCTTTCTAATCCTATTTACTCTGTGAGATAGCTTTCTAATTTTACAAAAAAGGAAGCTGTAGTTGAGGGCTGACATCCAACCTCACACAAGTATGGTTTCTACTGGGATTTATGTTCTCCACTTCAGTACCAAAATGTTCTGTGGTCTTTTATTTTTTTCTATGAAAAAATACCCAGGAATGATTCTGAAATGTGTCATATGGCATTGAAGAGTGTCTGGTTTCTTACCTGTACTTACAAAGTCAGTTGTCCTTTAGGTTTAATATGTGCCATGCCTGAGACCTTGGCCTGCCCACAAGGCTGGGAAAGGCTGCTTAACAAGAAAATTCACCTTTGTCTTCCATATATGCACTAACAAACCATCGATATTCCTTTAGCCCATAGACTTAGTCTTGTCTAGCCACTAAATTTGGTAAATATACATCCCAGAACCTGACACAAAGTCTTGTCATAATACAGAGGGCACCTTTACGATGTGGTTTATCACTGTTGTTTTGAGATTTTTTTGTTTTGTTGTTGAGTTTTTATTTTCTTGGGGTTTTGTTTTGGGTTTTTGTTTTGTTGGCTTTGTGTTTTGTGTTTTTTTGACACCAGGAAATTGGTACTTTCATGACTTGTGAATCAAACTATCCTGCTATAAACACATTATGTATTTCAGTTTGTCAAATGGAATGCTGAGATCATTTTGATTTAAGAAAAGGAGCAGTGAGGGACTCAAAATATACATTGTTCTTTGTTTTTGTCTATAACAAATGCAGTTGTTATAATGACAGCACATGAAGCTGGTAGTTTCATTGTTCCTTAAATAAGACCTTGACATTCACTACCTCATCTTCCTGTCATTTGGAAGCTGAGGGAGTTAAACTTTTGTTTGCCCAAGAAGCTGTTGCTCTCAGGCACACAGATGGCTGATGTGGTTTATAATGGAAACTCCAATGATTAGAACAGCAATACACATGGATGAAATAGACAAGACCCAGAAAAGCATGAGCTGGGTTTTGGAGGACTCTTTGATCCTGTCTGAATGACTGCAGAGAGGCAATTACACAAAAAGAGCAAATCCATGCGAGCCATCAAGCCTTTCTTGTTGCTATCAAATATGGTCTCAGATTCTTCCAGACATGTACTCTGAGCACACACCCTGACTACAAAATGAAAATTATTTGCTACTTCACACATAGATGAAACCTACCTACTAAATAAGCTAGCTCAGACTAATCTCGAACCCATGACAACTGGTCCCACAACATGGTCCCAGTGACTACTGGGCACCATGGCCAGTACTGGGAAGGTAAGAATTCAGCATGTGTCCATCCCCCTAGATCATAAATATGCACTTCACTCTGCCCCATTCTTCCTGGAAACTCCAGTGAGGTCATTCAAGGGCCATACTCTGACAGTACTGGACTGTGTTTCCCCCAACATATCACATGGCTCCATGCTTCTGTGCCTTTATACCCTCCATTTCTCTGCCTGGAATGGCCTTTTTCTCGTAGATGATTAACAATAGCCCTGATACATCAAGATTTCAAAATTAAACATTACCAACAAGCATAACTCCCTCCCTCCCTGTGTTATCTTCTACTCCCTCCAACCCTTGTCAGTGCCAGCCAAAGAAATCACTCCTTTGTGTGCTAACAAAGTACTTTCCCCATTTCTCTGTTATTCCCTTATTACACTAGTATCACTGCTACGACTGCTGCTGCTGCTGTTGCCGCCGCCACTACCACAACTACAGCAACTACCGCAACTACTACCACCACTGCTGCCTTTGCATTCCTCTGTCTCCAATACATGAGCCTTAAGGACAGAAACATGGTCTTGTTTAGGCCCAGAATTTAATTTAATCCCTTAGCACATAGTACATGCTCAGATATATGATAAATGAATGTGTAGATTAATCTTCACAAAATAAATGTGCAAATATGGAACAAGAGGCAAGAGCAGCAAACCCCTCCATGTGTTTGTGTTTGAATCATTTGAAAGCAGGATTTCTGACTCTACTCCTCCTTTAAATAGCATATTTCTGTGCTAAGACATTTTGAGCTTCCTTTAGGGAATCTGTTAAGGGTGCAGTTGGCTGCACAACAAAGAAAACCTGACAAACCAGTTTAAACAAACAAGTATTTGTTTTCTCACGTGAGAATCTGAAAGCACTGCTGATGTGGACTCTGCGGTCCATTATCGTCAGGGCTTTATAATTGTATCAAATTATAACCTCAAGATGGTTCCTAAACCTCTTTGGATAATTCCAATATTCAGCACACAAAGAAACGATGGAGGGAAGGGCTCCAGCCATATCTGGTTCTTCCCATAGTTCTCTGGCCAACACTAAGTCACATGAGTGCTGGGATCCCCACCCATCGAGGTGAGAAAGGCTGAGAAAGCTGGCACAGATTATTCTACCCAACTTAGGTCACCCGGGATTCTTCACTAGGACTGGGCATATGGCCTCCCGAACAAATATTTCTGAGAGTTAGGCAGAAAGAAGAAGCCACCTGCAAATTCAGAAAATCCCTCTATGGTTTAAAAATGAAGCACTGTATCAGAATGAAAAAAGAATCAATATCGCCATTTAGTCTTGATATTCCTTCCCAGCAGGCTAGTGAACACACCCTCTGCTTCCTGCCTGACTCTGGCTAAGGCTGATGGCCATGTCTATGCAACAGTAACCCTCATGAGGATTCAGCATGGGTACCTCAGACCCATCGAAGCCCACCCAGAGTTACTCAAGTTCCAACTTCATAACATTACAGTGAAATTTTATGCTATCAGAAGGTACCTCTGTAAAAGCAGAAACACATTGGCAATGGAGTATAAATTGACTCTGCCATTTTGAAAATGGCTTTGGCAATACCTAGTTATTATAAAATTGTATCAAAACTATTACTGATAGAGGCAAGATTGAATGACGACAGGAAGAAGCTAACAGCATGAAGATAGAATTTTTGACTTAACTTCCCAGGAGGAGACATGTTGTACCACACAAGGCCATGGAAAAGCATCAGGATGATGAGGAAAGAGAAGATAAAAGCACGGAGGAGCTGAGGACATAGCCTTTCCTGGGGTTTCCTGAGGAAATGTGGGGCAAAGTGAACAGCTCAGGCTCGGCAGTGTGAATGTTCCTGTTAGGACACAGGGTTTAGATATGGTCTC
>PVIR01043713.1:0-11587 GCA_004026965.1 Petromus typicus
GTATGTGGTACTGGTTGCTGCCGGGTTGAGTCTCCACACCCAGTATTGTTATGTGGTTACCGGGGAATCGAACCCGGGCCCTTGCGCTTGCAAGACAGGTGCCGGAACCACTGAGCTAACTCCCCGGCCCCTCATTACTTAATTCTTGTGAGAGTCACTTTCCTTTTCTATGAACTGGGTATAGTCGCTCCTGTCAAGATGTGAAGAATACATTATATAATGCAATAATATATTTGCACGAAGTTGTGAAAACCTTTAAATAGTTCATTGTCCAGTTAGTGTAAATGCACTGAAGGAATGATGTATAGTTCTGAGCAATGCTGCTGCATGCTCAGCTGGATCCACGGGGGAGACGTTCCTTCCATCCAGACGTCTGGATCTTCCATCCAGACGTTCATCTGCTGAGGTCGAAGCATTTCTCTTCACTATAGATGATGTTAACTTATTCATCAGAAAGCACTGACTTTTCCATTGTTTCACGATGACTTCTACTATTTGTCTGTTACATCACATGAAGTATTTTTTCCAAGAATATTAATTTCCAACATGTGACACTGTGAGCATTGTAGCCAAACAAGTTTTAAAATATTTTGTTATATAAGAATAATTTATCTGTAGATTGTACATGCATATGAGGTGCCGGGTCATAACTTGATACGTGTATACAATATGCAAAGATCAAATCAAGGTAATAACATTCCCATCTCCGAACACATTTTTAAACTGTTTAAGAGCCATTTTAGGATGACTTTTTTTTTTTTTTTAAACAAGGTCTCGCTTTGTAGTTCAGGCTGGCCCTGAGCTCAGCCTTGAACTCACAACAATCCTCCTGCCTCTGCCTCACTGAGTGCTGGGATGACAGGCATGAGCCCCTACATCTGACACTGTGGTATGTGGTACTGATTGCTGGTGGCTATGAGTCACCATGCCTGGCATTGTTGTATGTGGTTATTGGAGATGGAACCTGGAACCTTGCTCTTGCAAGGAGGGCACCAGAACCACTGAGCTAAATCCCCGGCCCCACAATAACTTCTATTTCCTGCTGCCTGGAACCTTTGGAGGCCTCTCTTGGCAGCTTTCCTAAATGCTGTAACAAGGCATTCTGAGCTGTGGCTGCTTTTTCACATGAGAGGACACCAGGCCTGATCTCTCCTCTCTCACTGGACCTTGGTGCCATAATCTCACCTCCTCCCTACCGGCCCCTGCTCACCACCACTCTGCACACATTTCTGGGGCACAATGTGACACTCTGTTATGTGTACAGCACTCGATCAGATGAGAGTCACCACACACACCCTTCCTTTGTGCTGGAAATATTTAAATTTTTCTCCACTAGAGACTTTGAGATATTCAATAACTATTGCTAACCATAGTTATTCTCCTGTGTGACAGAACATTAGACTTTATTCCTCTATCCCATGACTTCACTGTACCCATTAACCACCCTCTCTCCATCTCCTGCCCTCACCCTACAATTCTGTTCTCTACTCCAGGTCCACTATTTAACTTACACATAGACGAGAACGCGCAGTACATGCTTTTCACTTTACACTATCCAGTTCCATGCACATTGCTGCAAATGACAACCTAAAAGATTTCATGCTTTTTTATGGCTGAATAGTGTCCCACTGTTACAGCTGGATAATCCCATTACTGTCCCATTGTGTACATACACCTATCTCCATTCATTAGTTCACGGACATGCAGGCTTTTCCCGTTTCCTGGCTGTTGTGAGTATACTGCAGGCGTGTTTGTAACGTACTGATTTCCTTTTTTAGATATATCCCAGGAATGAGGCCACTAGATCATGTGGTAGTTCTATTTTTAATTTTTTGAGCAACTTGTTTTCTAGAACAGCTGCACTAATTTATATTTCTACCAACAGTGACTCAAGTGTCCCTTTCTTGGCATCCTTGACAGCATTCATTTTATATTCAGTCCACCACAAAATGTAGACATCAGGAAAAGAAAAACTTATTTAAATATTTTAATATTAAATTTGTGGAGATGTCATGAGACTAATACAAGTTACTTTTGTTCTCTACGATGACAAGAGATGCTTAGAGTGGTAGCCGTGAGCCTCCAGACTTGTATTAGTACAGCAATCTGATGTAATGTGTACATATTTTTTAATGGACTCTGTATATTTATAATATTGTATATACACATTTATTACTATAGATTTATATGTACACATTTGTTGTTTTGTATTTTATCCACTCTAATTAGGATAAGTTGACCTCTCACTGTGGCTTTGATTTGCACTTACCAAGTTGTCTGAAGGTTGTGAGTTCTTGTTAAATTGATTAAAGCTGATTTGCACTTACTTGATGATTAGTGCTGTTGAACTATTTCACATATGCCTGTTGCCCACCTGTGCGTCTTCTTCTGAGAAATATGTATTTCAATTATAATGGGAGGAAAAACTTATGCACAGTGTTGGTCTGGCTTTCAGATGGAAGTTTTGTTTTATTTTGTTTTCCCCCACTGTCGAGGTGTTTTAGTCCCTTACAAATTCTAGATATTAATCCCATGCCAGGTGAGTAGCTTACAGATAATTTCTCCAGTTCTTCAGGCTGGTTCCTTGTCTTGTTCATTGATTTAAGGGCCATTTAAAAATTTCTTTTTGGGGTGGGAATTAGCTATTTATATATCTTCCTCACTTTTCAGTTAGGTTTTTGGCACTTTTAATATTTTTTCCTTTAATTCAAATCACTCTATATCTATGGACTTACTTATCAGCAACTATGCTCTAAGTTTGATACTTTTCCTGTAAAAATATTTCAGATTACTGTGGTTCTTCTACAGAATGGAGTATTACTCTGCCATAAAAAATGATAAGCTTGAATCATTTATACTTAAATGGACATAGCTTGAGGATATCCTCATAAGTGAAATAAATAGGTCACAGATAGATAAATATCGTGTCTTTTCTCTGGTATGAGAAAATAAAGATGTAAATGGGTTCTAGATTTGTATTATATATATATATATATATATATATATATATATATATATATATATATATATTATTTTTTTTTTTAGGTTTTTGAGACAGGGTCTGACTTTGTGGTTCAGGCTGGCCCTGAGCTCAGCCTTAAACTCACATCACAGCAATCCTCCTGCCTCTGCCTCCCGAGTGCTGGGATTACAGGTGTGAGCCACCATGCCTGGCACTGTGGTATGTGGTACTGGTTGCTGCTGGGCGTGAGTCTCCATACCCAGTATTGTATGTGGTTACTGGGGAATCGAACCCAAGCCCTTGCGCTTGCAAGACAGGCGCCAGAACCACTGAGCTAACTCCCCGGCCCTGTATGTTATATATTGTGAAATAGAAAATACTCAAAGTGAAATAGGGTGAAGGGGAAAAAAATAATGAGATTATAACAAAGAAGAAAGAAAACAAATTTTATGCATATGGGGGGATGGTAGACTGGGTAGGGCTATGGGAAAAAATGAGAATTAAGTTGTGTCTTACACTGGTACAAATTCCCATTGTGAAGTGCAATCATGATGTTAATATGTAATGTACTGATAAAGATTTCAATTAAAAAATATTTCAGATTAAATGTGTTCTCAGTGACTATGGCTCATTTTGATTAAGTTCAAATCATTTGGCCATGTCATTAACTCTTCTCAGATCTGCTGGGCATGGCTCAGTGGTTTCAGCGATCCTCACCGCCATCTGGCCAGACCGGTACTGAGACTTCTTACTGGATGGAACTTCTGTGTGGGTTTGAGAGTAGGGCCTGGTGATGTTGTCAAGAAGTTGTATGAGGGTTTTGAAAATTTTGAAGCACAGGTTATCATTTGTTTGCAAGTTAACAAAAGAAAATTAAGCAAAAGAAGTTTTAAGGAAGGAGGAGAGGGTATCACCATAAAAATATTTTAAAAACAATTGCTAACAGCCTTGGGCAGACAAGCAGGAAAAGACAAAAATAAAAAAGACAGAAAAGCCAAGCCAAAAAAGTATTACTTTGACAGATACTTATTGAGTATCTATTAGATATAGCACACTGTTCTAGGCAGGTGTGATCCATGTGAAACACGAAGGTATCTTGTCCTAACTAAGATACCTTGAGCCAAGAACATGACAGGCACCTCTTAGGCCACTTTATTTCTCTTGTCTGTAGTTCTTGTAGAAACACTGCCAGGTTGATATTACTACAGGAGGAGAAGAGTGAAGCTGCAAAGTGTTAAAATGCTCTGCCTAGAGTGGCAAAGCCAGACAACTACGCAATTTAGACTGAGAACTCCTTAGGGAATGTCAGCTATCAAGGCCAGAAGAGCCTAAGATGACAGTGTGAGGGGCGGTACTCAACACTCCCATGGCTGTCACACTCAGTCTTCAGATGGTCAGACATGTTTGTACTCGAGCCTTACCGGCTACCTCATTGCCTGTGTGAAAGGCCTACGATTCAGACTGGAAATGTAACTCCATGGTGAGACACTTGCTTAGCATGTGAGAGGTCCTGAGCTACATTCCTAGCATTATACACACACACACACATGATCCTGGCTTTTATGTAGGATGCTCATTTTTTTTAAAAAAAATCTTTATTGGTACATTATGAATACACATCATCACATTCAACATTGAGAGTTTGTACCAGAATATGACATGACTAGATTCTAATTTTTTCCCTTTCCCCCTCCCTGCAATCCCCACCCCCTATATACATAATCTTTGTTTCCTTTTTTTAAAAATTACTGTCACATTCTTTTTCCCCTTGTTATTTACCCCTACACCCTCTTTCCTTTTAAATATTTTCTATTTCACAATATCAACGATACATAATAGAACTCATTTACATCTTCATTTTTTCATACCAAAGAGAAGGTATGATATTTACGCATCTGTGACCTATTTATTTCACTTATGAGGATGTCCTCAAGGTACATCCATTTGAGTGTGAATGACTTAATCTTATCATTTTTAATGGCAGAGTAATAACAGGATGCTCATTTTATCCACAACCAGTTGGTTTATAAGTCCAGAATATTCTGCCTCCTCAGAAGCTCTCTTCTTCTCCAGCCTCCTAGTAACCAGCTGCATTGGAAGGAACAAATCCATACCCTCCAAGCCTCAGGGGGCTGTTTATAAATGTAGGACCTGAGCATGCCTCTCCTCCAGCCCTCTTAACCTTAGGAGACACACTGCAGATCTCCAGCCTGACCCACTGTGTGCAGCAGCTGTACTGAGCTGTCCTTCCTTTCCTGGTCCTGCCTGCATGTCCCTGCATTTGTAATTCATCTTAACAAAGCAGCTGTATCAATCCCTGTGTTATACATTGTAAATATTTTCTATCACTTTGTCAGTCACCTTTTGACTCAGGTATGGTGCATTTGTAGTCAAATTATTAGACTTTTACTGCTTCTGGATTTTGAGTCATATTCAGAAAATCTTTCCTTAAACTGGAACTCAGTCATATTTTCTTCTAGTATCGACCCAGCTTTATTTTTTACATTTAGCCCTCTAGTCCATTTGAAATATCTTTTGCTGCGTGTGTGATGTGAGATGCGAATTTAACTTGATCTTGGTTTTGAGCCTGCTGTTTTTTTCACAGTCAATAACTTCCTCCGCTCCTTCTCTGGAAACTGGTCTGTGTAAGCTTCCTAACTTTGATGAGGTCAAATTTGGTAACTTCAATTTCCCTGTGAAATTATCTATTTACTCCAAGTTTTCAAATTTGTTTGCTTAGAGTCTTAGCACTGAGGCTGTTCTAACAAAATGTCATAGGTAGGGTGGTTTATAAATAGCAGACATTGACTTCTTGAGATTCTGCAGGCTGGAAAGTTCAGGTAAAGGTGCCTGCACCTCACAGACCTCTGTCTCCTGGCGGAGTGCACACGGTGGAAGGGTGAAGGAGCTCTCTGCAACCTCCTTGTCAAAGGCACTAATCCCCTTTCCCACCTGCATCAGAAGATCAGAGGCAGAAGGAGCACAGCAAGCAGTAGAGTCCTGGGCTGTGCAGCTTGGCTGAGGCGTGACGATAGCAGGAGAGTGGACAGAGGCCTGGTTTCTAGGGCTCATTTCTTCTGCTCCTCCCACCCCACCATGTGTCCAGGGGCAGCCTAGACAGGTATTTTATCACTCAGATAATTTAGTTGTGAAATCTAATTCATTCTTTGTCTCATCATATAAAGCAATTATAGCCATCCTCGCCAATCATTCTGAAAAGCTTTGATTTGGGGGATAGACTGAAATGATCTACTTCATTTAATTTTTATGTCTTTGAGGATTCATCAGCCTCCCCTCAGAGTAAATTAGCTTCAAACTAATGAGGCTTTCTCTTGCCTCTGGATTCCTATGGCATTTTTTCCCACCAGACTCTATACTTGGCACTCAGTATATAGACTCATACAATTCTAGATTTGGAAGGATTTTTAAAGGGCATGGAATTGAACATGATACTCAGTTTAGGGACTTACAGAATAACTCCAGTACATACTTATTTAACCTCTGACTGGATGCTTTTACTTATGGAGAATTCTACTTCCTAAGGCTGCTCCAGTTGGCCAGGTAGGTCATTTCTTGGAGCAAACAGAGAACAAGTCTGAGCAAGAGACTAAAAAGAGCCATCAGAGAAAAAAGGAAAGTAGCAAAGCCAAAGAAGAGAGTTTAAAAAACTTAATTCCATTTTTAAAATTAGTTTGTAACAACTGGAGTTGGTACATACACCCAACACATCTCTCTTCTTCCCCCATTATTTTCTCCTCTTTTCCTTCCCTCTCCCTATATCTCTTCATCCCTCTTCTATTTTGCAAAAGCTTTCTGTCCTTGCTTGCTAGAATCTATCTATAATTTTGCTCTCTATTCTGTAAGTTTCTGATATAAGACAAATCATGCCATATTTAAGCTCGTGTGTCTGATTTAGAATGAACAAACATTAACGTGGCTCAATCTTACTGTCATGGCCAGTAAACTGATAAGTGACATATGGCTGCTAGGTGGCTGAATCTAGAGTGTGTGGTGTTAGAACTAAGGGTGTCTGATGTAGAATTTTAGGGTAACAAGCTGAACTGGAGAGGAAGGAGAGTTGGGGGTGGAGTGAATAGTTGGAAGTGATTGAAGAGATTGGTTAGTAAGATGGAGATCTATGGAGTGGAAGAAAAACAAATCAAAGAATTTGGAAGAAAGTATATCATGAATGACTGGGCATGAGGAATGAGAGAGAAAGGGAGACAAGACTAAGCTCACTAAGCTCTCCTAGAGGAGCTGGGAAGTCACTAAAAAAGCACAGGGAATGCAGTAAAGGAGGGTGAGAGCTGCTCACAAGTCATCTCTGGCATAGTATCCGCTCAGCACCTAGGACAGCGCCTGGCAGAATGCAGCTCAAAGGAAGTCTCTGTTGAGTGAATTAATAGGTCAAATATTGTCAGTCATTTGTCTAAAGTTTGTGTTCATTAAAGAGGAATAAGATATAGGAGGCCACTAGTTCCTATTGACTTAAGCTGCAGGCAAAATGTTTTTCATGTTACACTTTCAATAAGGAGTTAGAGGAAAGAATCTATCTGTCTCTGTCTGATACTGTGAGGCCATCCCCCTCCCCACATATGCCTTGATGCCTGTATGTTCCTGGGATCCTTCCACGTGTTCCCATCACCATTAGCTAATAGACAGGTGTCCTGCTCTCCTAGTGTACCACGGCAAAGCATTTTGCGCTTGCGGTGCAGACCCCCTGCCACAGGAGATGCAGGGCAGCCGTCAGTGTGATTATGCACACCTCCCTGTAGAAAAACAAATGCCAGAGCACTTGTGAAAACTTGATATGAGCAGAGTTAGAGAAGGTCAGAGATAGAAGGAAGCTCGGAGAGAACCGAGGCACAATCACCACTGTGTGCAGGTGAGGACCAAGGCCTGGAGAAGGGAAGCTTCCCGCTCAGGGTCATGCCCTCCTGCTTGAGAACAGAGACAATGACTGGGAAAAGACAAACCCTTTGTGTGCTCTGACTTTGCAACTGTCCAAATTTGGTGGAACACGTCTTCTGTGTTTCATGGGGCCTGCTTTTGTGTTGACTACATCCTGTAGAGTGATGGATAGAACAGTTCCTGCTCCCTAGATGTAATGGGTAATGTGTGTGTCAGTTTGACTTGGCTGCGGAATGGATCTGGGGCATCCAGACAGTCAAACACTATCTCTTGGCCCATCGGTGAGGGTGCTCAGGATAGGGAGGCCCAAAACTGGCCTTCTCTAAAGTGAGCGGGCCTCGGCCAGGCAGCTAAAGGTGGGGTGGAAGGGAGGGCTTCTGCCTGACTGCTTGAGATTGACATTACTCTTTCTTGACCTTCAGACTCAAACTGAATTATGGGCCCTTCTTGGGGGTTGGGCCCGCTGGCTTTTGGACTGGATCTATCCTTGTGTTCAGCTTGTCCAAGGAAGATCTCAGTGTCAGCCAGGAAGCATGTGAGTCAGTTCCACACAATCAATCAATTGTCAATCAATCTCTCATATATATATATATATGTATATATATATATGTATATATATATGTATATATATGTATATATATATGTATATATATGTATATATATGTATATATATGTATATATATGTATATATATGTATATATATACACACACACACATATATATAAAATTTATTTTATGTATTTATTTATTTATTTATTTTGAGACAGGGTCTCACTTTGTAGTTCAGGCTGGCCCTGAGCTCACTATGTAGCCCAGGTGAGCCTTGAACTCACAGCAATCCTCCTGCCTCTGCCTCCTGAGTGCTGGGATTACTGGCATGAGCCACCATACCCGGCATTGTGGTATGTGGTTATTGAGTGCTGTGCTTACAGTTGTGAACCACCTTGCCCAGCAGATGCCAGAACCACTGAGCTAAATACCTGGCCCTTCAAATATATATATATATGTATATGTATATATATATATATATTTGAGACTTAGTGTCTTTATGTAGCCCAGGTTGGCCTTGAACTTGTGGAAGTCCTCCTGCCTCAGCCTTCCAAGTGTTGGAGTGACAAGTGTGCAGCACCACACCCAGAAAGTGCCTGACTGCTCTCCTACACCCTAGCCTGAGGGTTGTCAGTGTTTCAGCCTGCGTTGGGAAGCAGGCATGGACAGACTGACTGCAGTGGAGCTGCATGAGGGACCAGTTGAGGGTGACACAAATGCTATATGTAGACATCATGAGACAGTTTATATGGATGTTGTCTTTTGGAAAGCTTCGCCAAATCACACACTTCAAAAGGGACAGTGTATTTTATTGTATGGAAAATTTCTCAGTAATGTTGATGCAAGAACCAAAAGTTTAAATTTAAGCAGAAGAAAGGATTTCCTTTCTGTAACACTTTTGCCTTGTTGTGAAGATACCAGTGAGTGTCCTGTGGGCTCCTGTCATCCATGGAATGTGGATGATAGGTTTGCTCAGAAGATTAGACCAAATGTGTGACCCAGTCTGCTTTGGGGCTAACAGCCTTCTATCATGGATCTGTAAGTTTTTTTTTTTTTTTTTTTTTAGCTTGTTCTGCACTGTCAGACTCCTCTGCATGTCATGCATGGACCTGGTCGGTGCTGGAACTTTCTCTTTCTTTATTCTTTTTTTTTTTTTGTAATTTAAATCTTTACTGGTACATTATGAATACACATCATCATCGCTTTCAACATTGAGAGTTTGTACCAGGATGACATGACTCTATTCTCATTTTTTCCCCACTCCCCCACCCTGCCAACCCCCTATCTCCTATATACATGATCTTTGTTCCCTTTTTTTTAAAATCTTTGTTGGTACATTAAATATACACATCATGATTGCACTCCATAATGGGGATTTGTACCAGAATAAGACACAACTTAATTCTCATTTTTTCCCATAGCCCTGCCCACCCTACCACCCCCCCATATACATAAAATTTGTTTCCTTACTTTTTTGTTACAATCTCAACATTGTCCCCTTTCACCTTATTTTACATTTCTACTTAAATGGACATACCTTGAGGATATCCTCATAAGTGAAATAAATAGGGCACAGATAGGTACATATCGCATCTTTTCTCTGGTATGAGAAAATAAAGATGTAAATGAGTCATAGCATTGTATGTTATATATTGTGAAATAGAAAATGCTCAAGGATCTGTAAGTTTTAAAGAAAAGAAGATTTTTTAGCTTATAGGTTTTCTCTTTTGTTTTGTTTTTGAGACAGGATCTCACTCGGTAGTTCAGGCTGACCTTGACCTCACTGTGTAGCCCAGGCTGGCCTCAAAGTTAGGTGATCTTCCTGCCTCAGCCCCCTCTGAGTGGAATTATCAGCATGTACTGCTACATCCAGGTTGGCTGACAGTTCTGATCCTAGGGTTAAAAGCCACATATGGTGGCCTCCTTGCTGCCAGAGTACTGAGGTAGCACATGGCATTATATGGTGGGAGGTGGGACAGGCAAGGACACATGTGGGTCTCCTCTGGTCTCCTCCTCTTCTATCAGATCAGCAGAATTCAATCATGATGCCTTTATCTGCTCTTAATCATATCAAGGCCCCATTCTACACACCACTGTTGGATTAAGTTCTACCCCTTTAATACTTCACAGCGGTGGGAGGTGTCACCACATGGAGTTGCACAAAGTTCCTTTTCTCTCCTGTGCCCAGGATGGACCTTGCTATAGCATTATCATGACTGATACTCCCTTAGTCTGTCAGTTTCTTTTTTGTCTGTCTACATCTCAAGTCACTCAACTAAATTAGTAAACTGCTAAATAAAAAACATTAAAATTATAAAGTACGATGTGTGGATAATTTAAGCTAGGAACGTTGCATATGACAGAAAGAGAATACCTGTGCTATCTCTGAGTCCAGGGGTCAGATCTGCTCTGCCGATAGTCCTATGATTTTTGAAAGACATTTTATACACAACGGAGCACTACACTCAGCTTCGGAGTGATAGGTGGCTGAGGATCAGGTTCAGAGGCCTGGACCCGGAGGGTGAGTGCGCAGAGTCAGCACGCAGACTCCGGGGAGGTTTCGGTGAACACTTCTGTCTTTATTGAGGACTACACAGACTTATACAGAGCACAGGGAGTGACTGTGGCTGAATGCAGGGAGCGAGAGTGGCTGAGTAGGGCAACAGGGCTGTAGCTGATTGATGGGGCACAAGTTTTTTACCTTTTCTGGTTAGCTCTTGGCCGAGCAAAGGAGTCATGACTACAGGAGGAAGGTGAGCCCCCTAAGCAGCAATGGGCAAGTTTCTTCCCACGGGAGTGAGTATGCTCGAACTCCTTTAGGAGACATACATGTAGCATAGTTGACCCAACCAGTCCTGAACTTCTCCTTCACTATTGTGCCATAAAGAAGGATCAACTTGAGTCATTTGTAGGCAAATGGTGCACCTCAAGAGTATAATGTTAAGTAGAATAAATCAGACACACCACCTAACACATTGCATGATTTTTCTTATATAAGAAACTCAATCTTAATAAAGAGCAAAATAAAGCACAGCTGATAGGAAATAAGAAGTTAAATCTTGCGAAAGGGGAAGGGATCAAGAGACGGAGGGATGGAGGGACATAAAAAAGGATGCAGATACATTAGACTCATGTGTCAACTCCCTATAAGGAATGTATTCTTCA
>PVIR01043714.1:0-11576 GCA_004026965.1 Petromus typicus
AAAAAAAAAAGATCTTTCAGATAAAGAAAACAAACAACAGTGAAAAGACAACCAACCTCTCACATGGGAAAACAAATTTTGCCAGCTACAGTTTGAAAAGAGGATTAATATCTAGAACATACAAAAAATCAGATACTCTAAATAAAAGATCTAGTCAAAAAATGGGCAACTGAAATGAATTGACACATTTTAGAAAAAGTACAAATGGCCACTAAATAGATGAAAAAATGTTCAAAATCATTGGCCACTAGAGAAATTAAAATGAGGACTACACCAGAATTTCATCTTTCAGAAAGAATAACTATCATCAGTAAATCACAAACAGTCTGATGCATCTATGGGAAAAACAGAGCATTTCTACTCTGTTGGTGAGAATGCAAACTATTATGGTTATCAGTCTGATAACTATTATGGTTATCAGTCTGGAGATTCCCCAAAACAAATAAAGCTAGAAATTTCATTTTATTTAACTATTCCTCTTCTAGCTCTCTTTACTTGAAAGAGTGAAAAACATTATATTTTAGTAGCAGACGCAATGTTAACAGTAGCACAATTTATATTACCTAAATCTTTGACGTGGCCTGTATATCTATCAACAAATGAATGGAAAAAGAAAGTGTGTTGTATATACACAATGGAGTGTGATTCTGCTATGAGGAAGGATAAATTTGAGCCCTTTGTAAGAAAATGTATGTGCCTTGAATCCATAATATTAAACAAAACAAATCACACAGAATGTTAAGTATCGTGTGGTTTTCCTTCTATGGGTAACCCAAAGTATAAATAAGAGCATAAGAAAAGTATAATAGGAAAAAGAGAGATGGATCTTTTTCAAAAGACAGATGGGCCAAAAGATGGAGGGAGCAGTGATGGAGGAGGAAAGGAATAAAGAATTAAGATGTGTTTTGTACCTGTGTCAACTCCCTGCAATTAATGTAATCATTATCTACCACTAACACGCACAAAATGAAACATAAAACAAAAAAGCTGGTAAGTCAATAAATAGTCATCCTAGTACAGGATTAAGAAATAGGAGAAAAAACCCAGCTGTGGGAGTTGAGAGTAGCTGAGGATTTCTGCTTTGGGGTTTGAGCTTCTTACCATTACTGCATTTTAGAATATAATTAACTAAAGCTTTTACTGTGTAACAGTTTTTGTGTAATAAAGATAAAGAATGCATTTTTAAATTGTGTGCTAGCTATGGGAAAGATGTCTAGATGACCAGGAAAAGCTTTTTCTTTTGGCTAGAAAAAGCCAGGCATTACACAGACTATTTTATACTTAGTTGTAGCCAGGGGACAGAGTTCTAGCCAGTGGAACGTGGACAGGAATAACAATGTAGCATTTCTAGGCCAGGTACATAAAACTTTACAATATGGAGTCTCTGTGCTCATTTTCTGAACGTGAACTGTGTGTAAATCCGAAGATCTAGGTTACAGCCGGTGAGCCACAGATCGAGGGAACCCAAGACACTGGATCAGTGCTCACTGGGGAACTTCAGTTAATCATTTCATCTGTAGATGGGCAAGAAATAAGTGTTTGAGTCATCAGAAGACTTGGATTTGTTTGCTATGATAGCAAGAATACTTTACCTAATTTTCTGTCTAGTTTGAATCTTGTATAGAATCTACTTTCTTTTATAATTGATTACTTAGAAGTATTACAAATGTTTAGTCAACTGGTCACTGGTCACTAAAAGTGAGTGAAGCATTCACACTGAATAGTTTATCTATGTGGCCATATTACTATGACAGCGTTTCGCTCTGCCATCCCTGAATTGACGAAAATACACAAGCACGCCTGTCCAATTTCAGTTTGTCTCTCATAGCCATCCACATATCTCCACCAACACACGCCAGTCCCACCCTGCCACTGGAATTCTGCCTAAAATGAAACAGCAACGGGAGGGAGGTCAAGCACTTGGAAGTGTTCATATGGAGAAAACCAGGTACAGCTTGATTTAATATCAATATTTCATGTGTTTAGAGAGTGGAGTTTCAGACTGCAAGATAACAGCCCATCATTTTTATGCCCTTCCATCTGGGAAAAGCTGTTCCTCAAAGCACAGTGTATGTACAACCCAGGAGCTCTTTATGACAGGCACCAGCTTTTGAAAAAATGAGGTCTTTTGATGCATACACAGACTTTGACGATCACTCAAATCTATGAAATTTTAGGGCTGGTCTCACAAAGAATGCAGATTTACCTTCTGAAATATATGACTGGGGAGAAGCACTGAACACAAATCTTTGGCACAATGAAACATTTGCCTCGTGCACATATAAAACAAAGGTCACACCATATACTATCTGTCAGAGAAAAAAAGAGTATGCATACTTAAGAGATGACAAAGCAAGAGCCACAGGGATGGAAGAAAGCTTTGAAAGGAAGGCAAACAGATACTGCATTAAAGTAAAAAATATAGTGTAATTGGTGAGGTTCTGTTTAAAATAATAACAGTAACATAAAACAATAATAATACAAATAAATATCATTAAACCAAGTGCCATTGTAAGATACTAAAATATAAAATAAGCATGAATCTGTTTTTTTTATTTCTATTAGAACTCCTGGAATAAGGAAAGGCAGTAGAAGAACCAGGGATTTTTTTTTCCCCTCTCTGTCTTCTTAACACATCTATTTCATGTTGGGTGATATCAATGCAAACTTTGGACCAAAGTTTTCAATTACCATCTTGCCCCATGATCTGCTAGACCAGGGACTAGCTTCCCATTAAGGCATCCCACAGTACTCAGCATCTGAACCAGTGGCACACACTGAGCTAGAACCAAGGATTGCTTCATTTAACATATTTCTTGAAGCTCCATGCACTGCTCACAGGATTGGCACCCCTGTTTGTATACTTTTTCAGTCACGTTTCCCATGGGAAAGCCTCTTTCTGTGAAGTCAGTGTGAATGCTTTATCCTCTGCACAGTTCACAGAGGAGCAACTTTTCAGAAGAGTATCTCTTATTTTTAAAATGTAGTTGAAATGTAACAACATACAAATTGCAAGGGCTACATTTAAAGTGAGTTAATTTTCTACCAAAGTTCATTACCTCTCACTGTATGTTGTCTAAGCTGCTGCAGTGTATCACTCATGTGACCCAGAGGTATGTTTTTTTTTTTTTTAAAAAGCTTATGGACATAGATTTCTGAGATGTTCCTTGAGTTGCCAGATCACTGAGTATTAACTGAACGTCTGTTCTGTTCCAGGCTTTATCTCCTATGAAGGCAAAACAGAACAACTGATTGAGCATCTTAATTTCTGATCACTGAGCCACAATGCCCAACATCCACAACTTGAAGTTTACATTGGCTCGTTGTTCTTGTCCTCGGTCAGCAGACTTCAGGCAGATGTGGCACAGCAGAGGGCACAGCGGAGGAAGGTGGCTCTCATCACGAAGTCCAGGAAGCAGGGAGAGGAG
Organism: Petromus typicus; assembly: GCA_004026965.1. Classification (NCBI taxonomy): domain Eukaryota; kingdom Metazoa; phylum Chordata; class Mammalia; order Rodentia; family Petromuridae; genus Petromus; species Petromus typicus. Next base: position 3,429 of record PVIR01043714.1, read on the forward strand.
GGAGCAAAGCTCAGGGATATGTTTTGCTGATTGATGCCCCCAATAACCTGCCTTGGGGACTGGGCTCTACCTCCTCAGAGCACCTTAGCTTTAGGGGCCTTTTGACCCAGTCCTCTTTCAAAAGCTCTGCCTTTGAGCACAGAAGGCCTTTGAGGGAATATTCTTGACTTAAAACCGTAACATTTAGCATATCATGAAATACAAAGCAGCCGTTTTATCTCTGCAGAAACCTGTGAAGTAGGCACTGTTGAGATAACTGGTTTCTAGATGAGATTTACATCTCCCCTGGTCTCTACTTTGTGACACTGCTGTTCACTCCAGTGAAGGACACAAGTGTGTAAGCAAGTCATTTTGCCTCAGTAAGGAACAGATTTGTTGGAATCTGTTGGTTATTTGTTGGAAAAATTAAGGATAGTGTGTCGATAACCTTTTCCACAGCCAGGACAAAAGACTTTTAAAGAAGGAAATGTTGTATTGGGCTCTTAGATTTGGGGGTTTCAGTCACAGTTGGCTGCTCTAAAGCAAATGCACCATGGCAGAAGGGTATAAAGGGCATAGATAGTGCCCTTTCTGCATGATGAGTAGCGTAGATAAAGCTAATGACTTCATAGTAACTGGCAGGCAGAAAATAGGGAGGTTCACCATGCAGAGAAAGTCTGTCCAAAAGCATATGCCTAATGACCCACCTCCTCCAACTAGAATGAACCTCCTAAAAGCACATTCAGAGGTATAACATCCTGCAGTTCCCAAACCTTGCCTGCCTTGCTGCTGAGTGAATTTTTATTAATTTGATTAGTAAAATGACTAATAAAAGTGATTAGATGTGTCTGTATTCTGTGTGAACTTAGTGCAAATAACTGAAATTATCCCATGTATATTATCAACAAATGCATTATACAGTACAATTAAACTTGGAGTCAATGGCAGAGAACAAAGAAATTAGACAAATGCATGGAAATTAAAGAATACCCTCCTGATTAACCAATGTGTCACAAGAAAAATCAAGGAAGAATAAGACAGTTCCTAAAGTTAAATGATAATACCAATACAACTTACTATAATTCACATGGCACAATGAAATTAATCCCAAGATAGCAGTTAATGATACATTTAATGGTCTTAGAAAAACAAGAAAAATCTAATATCAAAGCCTGTACAAGAAAGGAAGTTATAGAGTTCAGAGTAGAAATCAATGAAATGAAGATTAAAAATCAAAATACAAAGAATCAATGAGTTGACGAACTGATTCATCAAAAGAGTAAGCCTAATACAGAAATCCTTAGTCAGTCATAACAAGAAGAGGGAAAATGACTTGAATCAATGCAATTCAGGTGAAAAAAGAGAAATCAGAACAAACATATTCCCAGTCCGGAAGACTGTAATCAATACTTTGCAGACCTGTGTGCCTATAAACTGAAGAGTTCAGAAAAATGGATAGATTCCTAGGTACATGTTAAGCAGCAAAACAGAACAAAGAAGAACATGAATAATCCCATACAGGCTGTGAAATTGTAGCCGAAATGAAAACCCTACAAACTAAGAAAACTCCAAGTCCAGCTGAGTTATTTCTGAATTTGATAATTTCAGGAAAGATATAGCAATAATGTTTTTCTAACTCTAATGAATTCCAAAGTAAGGAATGACCCTAATGTCATTCCTGGAGCTAGAATTACCCTAATTCCAAAACCAGAGAAGAACAAAGCAGATGACATCACAAATCCCAGATTTGAAGTATATTACAAAGCAACAAAAATAAAGATCAGCATGATACTGGCACAAACACAGACATATGATCAATACAGAATGCAGGGTGCAGAAACCATCCCAGACATATTCAGCTATCTGTTCTTTGACAAGAGGGCCAAGACACACTGGAGGAAAAGGTGTATTTAACATACAGAATAATCACATTCATTGCCTACTCTTGACGTATCAATTCTTTTTGTATCATTCACCTCCCCTCCCTTCAATTCTTCTTCCCCCTTTTGTTTACAAAACCTTTGTTTCCATTTTTTTCTTTCCATTCTATTTTAATCCCTTTTCCTTCCTTCCTTCTCTCAATTCCTTGTTTCCCTGCCTGTTAGAACAGGTTCTTCCTACTCACCAATATCTATTCTCCATTTTGTTTCGAAGGAAACTTTCTCCCTTTTTTGGAGACAGGGTCTCAGTTTGTAGTTCAGGCTGGCCCTGAGCTCAGCCTCAAACTCACAGCAATCCTCCTGCCTCTGCCTCCTGAGTGCTGGGATTACAAGTGCGAGCCACCACACCTGGCTCTGTGGTGTGTGGTACTGTTTGTTGGTGAGTGTGAGTCTCCACACCCAGCATTCTTGCATGTGGTTACCGGGATCAAACTCAGGCCCTTGCACTTTCCAGGCAGGTGCCAGAACCAATGAGCTAAATCCCCAGCTCACTTTCTCCATTCTTGATGGGTGTATAAACTGGTACAATCATTATGGAAGTCAGTATGATGAATCTTCAAAAACTAAAACTAGAGGTTCCATTTGACCCAGCTGTTCCCTTCTCTACGTATCTTCTGAAAGAGTTATAAGCATCATAACACAGTGATCTATGCATGCTCATGTTTAGAACAGCACAATTCCTAATAGCTCAACCTTGAAAGTAGCTTATATATTTCAAGAGATGAATGAATAAGGAGTAAGTGGTATATATATATATATATATATATATATATATATATATATATATATGATGAGTACTACCTCATAAAGAACGATAAACTGGAGTCATTTGTAGGAAATAGATCTGACTTACAAGCTCAAATATATTATTTCTTTTATATGAGAAACCCGAGATACAAACAAAGAACAAAAATAAAACATAGTAATAGAAAGTACGGAGGCAGATCTTTCTTAAACGGGAAAATATCAAGATAGGGGAGGAGGCAGAGAAAGTGTACAAACATAGAGAAAAATTAGTCTGTGTTAATAGCACCTTACCAACCTGTGTAGCAGATCTAAAGAGACACCAAAGTGCGATCACATAGACACATGTTCAGTCTTGTTTTCTGACCTGCACACTAAGTACTTGTCTCTTTCTGCTGGGGGAGTTCAGCCAGCATCTTGTCAAACTAGAATTGGTTTTGTAAATTTAAACTGGTTTTTCTTTTCTTCTCTATTTTCCCTCACTGTAGAACTGTTTCTGAAGAATGTAAGGCTGATGTCAGTTTGGGAAATTTGCCAATCAGTTATTCAGACTTTTCTAAAATAAAATTGATAGCCCATAAGATATTACTGACCAATACAATGAAACATCAGTTATAAAGAAAGCCAAAACCTACTAAGTACTTAATAGAGGGTCAAACCTGTTCTCTTAATAAGCTCTCCAGGGTTGAAGACTAAATTTAACCAATCAGTTATATTTAACCAATTATAGTCATGTAAGTATTTATGCTTTACTTTAAAATTTTTTTTTACAAAATAAAAAGGATAATTTGCCTAAAACTTTAGAATTTGAAGTAGAGCTGGGGTGTTGGTGGTTAATAGATCCAACCCCACTCTATTACTCCTTAGCAGAGGGTTGAAGTTCAGCCAGAGTGCGTGGATAATAGGAGTTTTTAGAGGATATTTAGTGAGGTCCCTATTGGAACGTTATCTATACGGCAAACAATTGTACATCATTTGGTAATCATGGGCAAGTTTCAGCTCAGGAAAGACCTCATGCTGACTAGCTTTATGTAAAGTGGAGCAGTCACAATTTTGAAAATGCCAACATACTTGTATCTCAGCAATTCCCACATCAGACTGGATTATCTAGCAGGAGGATAGGTGAGGTAGGAGAAAAGGAGCAATGTTCTTAGCCATCCCCAGATACCAGGAAGATTTCAACACCCCCTGTTTGCTAGGATATAAAATGAGAGGGTGGGCTCTCACATGCACTGCTCGCATACTCTGTTGGTCGTGTGAATATGCATCTTGATTGGCCAAACTGAAATGGCGAGGGGGGATTTCTCAACATGGCTGCCTGCTGCTGTTGTCCTCAAGATGTGGCTGAATTCTCCAGGCCCCTTCTTGTGGGGGTAGCTGCTACCACTCCTTTTAGCTGTTGGAAACTAGCTTGGCAGTCATGCATTGTCAGTCATATTTGCAGAAAGAATTTGAAAACTGAGTTCCATTTTTATTAATTTAGTCATTAAAGCAATTCTGTTATAGACTTCTCATTCAGGGGCTTTCAAACATTTGAGGATACATCTCACAGCAACACAAGTGAACAAGAAAATGTTTGATGTGTTAGAATATGTGCTCTTTATTTTATTTTTTCATCTGAAAGATAATACAAGCCCTCTACAGATGAAAACATGGCATAAGAAGTTATAATGTTATTGTTTTCTAAGAGAAAGCTATTCTGTACAACCTGGAGCATTTTGGGTGCCATCAGGGATCTGGATTAATGCCTGAGACTTACAGAATTAGAATGCTTTCACCTAGAATCTGCTTCATTTCTAGAAGGTAAGAAGAAACCAGCTTTGTTGTGCTTCTCTGTATCCCTCCAATAATTATTCAGTTATGTTTATTGAACTTTGCTATGGCTATGTGTCTATTGTTACATAAATATTCAATTTTTAAAATTTCTTAATTTCTGTATGTATTCATTCACTTAATTATATCAGGTCTTCTTTAGGTTTTTCATACTTAAACATATTTTAAGGAAAAATATTCACTGATTTTAATGATGTTATGGTTGTTGTGTTCATTTTATGATATTATTATATACATTAAAAAGTTTTAAAGCAACCTAAAAGCTTCCCAGTACTTCCCCATAGATCTTAACTCTGAGTAAAGAGAATTGTACCAATGGCTGATGTGGGCTCAGCATTCTTAAATTCATTGCGCAATATCAAACCAAAGATAGAATCCAGAATACCAGACTTCTAATATAAAATTTTCCACAAATAAGTCCATTTTATTCTAAGACATTGGTAAATTTAATTAAGTGGAATGTACTCTGTAATTTAAGCTTTTCAGTGTCCCAAGAGAGTGACTGACTATAATGATATTAAGGAGAGAAAACCCACATTGTCTCTCTATGAACTGCTCTGAGACATTGATTATATTTTTACACATTTAATGCACCATTCACCCATCATTTAATCCTTTCATTAGGTAATCCACAGATACACATTGAGTGTCCATCATGAGTAAGGCACTCTGCTTGGCAAAAGGATGATTAAAGATATCTGAAGATGTTGGAAAAAAGTGCTTTTAGTCCTTGTAGAGCACACCTTTCTCCAAAGCCATAAATTACTGAAGTGACAATTGTCAGTTGGTGGCACCTTCAATACTTTACCACATGTGTCTGGAATTTAATTAAGTTGAATTCTTGTGAGAAAAACTGGAAAAATTCTGGCACCACTTTGAAAAAAAGATAAAGAAACTTTGAAAGGAAATAACCACAAACTTTCAAATAGAAATACTGAATGAAAAAGATATAGAAATATTGAACACCCCAATATCAATCTGTAAAATTGAAAATGTAATTAAAAACTTGCCAACAAAGAAAAGCCCTGGTTCTATGGCTTTACTGCTGAATTTTACAAAACTTTTAAAGAAGAATTAGCACCACTACTTCTAAAACTCTTTAATGAAAATGAAAGGGAAGCAGTACTGCCAAATTCATTCCTAGGAGCAACCATTACCTTGATTTCAAATGCAGAGAAAGACCCAACCAGAAAATGAGAACTACAGCCCAGTCTCCCTAATGATCAATGATGCAAAAATCTTCCATCTGATGCTGACCAAGTTGTATTCATCCTAGAGAGGCAAGGATGGTTCAACATACATAAATCAATAAATATAATACACTATTTTAACAGACTCAAGGACAAAAACTCCAAAAGACTCAAGGTCATCTCAATTGATGCAGAAAAAGTGTTTGACAAAATACAACACCCATTCATGAGTAAAACCCTACAGAAAATTGGAATAGATGGTCTCTATCTCAAACTAATAAAAACTATCTATGAGAAACCATCAGTCAGCATCATACTAAATGATCAAAAACAAACTTTTCCCACTAAAATCAGGAACAAGACAAGGATGACCTCTCTCACCACTTTTGTTCAATATAGTCCTGGAAATACTAGCCACAGCAATTAGACAAGAGAAAGAAATAAAAGGAATAAAGATAGGAAAAGAAGAAGGTAAATTATCATTCTTTGCTAATGATATGATACTCTATTTAGAGGATTCTAAAAACTCAATTAAAAAACTGCTGGACCTAATTGTCAAATTTAGTCGCGTACCTGGGTACAAGGTTAAAGCTCAAAAATCAATAGCCTTTGTATACACAAACAGCAGACCCACTGAGATAGAAATTGGGAAGTCAGTCTTTTCTGAAAACTAAAGCACTCTGAGTAAGGAGATAGAAGAAGATATCAAAAAATGAAGTTGTAAATGAGTTGTAGTATGTATAGTTGATATTGTGAAGTAGAAAATATTTAAAAGGAAAGAGTAAGGGTAAATAATGAGGGGAAAACGAATGTGGTAATAATAAAGAAAAAAGAAAACAAAGATTATGCATATAGGGTTGGGGGTTGCAGGGCCGAGGGGAAAAGGTAAAAAATGAATATCAAGTCATGTGATATTCTGGTACAAACTCTCAATTTGAATGCAATTATGATGTGTATTCACAATGTACCAATAAAGATTTAAAAATTAAAAAGAAAAATGGAAAGACATCCCTTGCTCCTGGGTAGGAAGAATCAATATCATCAAAATGGTTAGACTCCCACAACCACTATATAGATTCAATGCAATCCCAATTGAAATCCCAACAGCATATTTCACAGATCTAGGTATTTAGTTTCTTAAAAATGATGGTTATTCAAGATATAATAATTTTACTAATTAATATAGGAGCCAGAGTTGTGGCCTTTTCTGCTCTGCTATTTCTGCACTGCTTTTCTGTACACATGGTATCTCCTCAACCACTGCTGTCCACAAGTACCTCTGTGCCTGCAGCTCCAACTTTCTCAGTGATTTCCAGTAAAGCTATTGCCTCTCCTCAGTGCTCAGACTTAACACTCTTGCTAGTTGGAAAATGGTTTCACAACTTTTGCTGATCTCTACCCCTGCCTACACCTAGATAAAAAACATCATCACTGAATTGTCATCATTGGAACTTTACAGTGAAATCTGTTCCCAGAGGAGATGCTGACTAAAGTATTGCTCTCTTCTGTGGGGAATGATGAAAACAGTGGTAATAGTCATCATTTTATAGTTGTCAACTGCTTCAAAATGTTTTTCAGGTCTATGTCTTTAAATTTCTAATTCTCAGTGCCCTATCCATTGTTCTGCTTGTATATATTTCCAATAAAATTTCAGTTAATAAATATTGTAGTGCTTGGTATTTCATTATTAAGGCAAGGAAAAACTTGAGGAACCAACAAAATTATTATTTTTTGTCTTAAGGTATGAAACATGTTCAAAAACAAACAGCAATTTGTACTACCATGCATTTCACTGCCTTCTCTAGGGAGAGTGAGAATATACTAACATAAGCTCTACTCTAAATTTTCCTAACGCATGACAACCACTTAGCACATTAAGTGATGCATCTATTCTTTTTTTTTGAAACAGAGTGTTGCTTTGTAGTTTAGACAGTCCCTGAATTCTCTGTGCAACCCAGGTGAGCCTCAAACTCAGCAATCCTCCTGCCTCAGCCTCCAGAGTTCTGGGCTTACTGGAGTGAGCCATAATGCCTGGCATTGTGGTATGTGGTTACTGGGATCAAACTCAGGACCTTGGGCATGCCAGGCAGAAGCCAGAACCACTGAGCTAAATCCCTGGCCCAATGCATCTGTTCTTATACCTTTTTCTTTCAAGTAGTGTTCAGAAATGAGGATGGAGTGAAAAAAAAAAAAAAAAGGTAAAAAAGAACCGTAGCTCACTATTCCTCAAGCTGAATGTCCTTGACCGGGTGTTTGATGAGATGTTTGGTGAGGTCTATGGACTGGCCTCTGGGGTAGAGGCTTGAGTTAAGATTGTCCAAGAGTGCCATCCCTGCTATCATCCTGAAGCTGAAACAAGTTAACTGCAATCCAGGGTTGCTACTAATGTTTGACTTTTTTTAATGAAATGCAAGTATTTTGAATTGTGTGTATTAGCATTTTGTTATTTTCAGCTTTGCAAA
>PVIR01043715.1:0-11591 GCA_004026965.1 Petromus typicus
AGGATTACAAATATGTGCCACCATGCAAAGCCAGAATAAATTTATTTTCTTGATGCACTTCTAGGTGCGGATATTCAGTTGCAGCAACAGAAGAGGTACTAGGACAATAGCTCCAATTTTCAAAGTCAGGGCAGTACTTCCCTATACAAAAAGACAAATCTCTCATTAACCAAAGACAGATCGGCATCAAAAAGCCTTACACACTGTGCCAAGAATTTATGAAAAAAGAAAAGATTCTTCAAAATTAAATCCGAGCTGTGCATTTAAAAAAGTACTGACGGTCAAATTGTGTGTAGGCCAAGAATCAAGAACAAACAAACATTACCTCCACAAATTAAATTTTAAGTGGCTGAGAGGCGTTTTCAGCCAATTTAGACAAAGCTCCAGAATGGTCCTACCCACAATCCATCAAAGTGCTGTCTAGACAAAAGGCCGCATTTTCTGTTTTGGGAAATCAGGGGAGGAAAACATTGGGGCCGCATCCTGTTGATATCCGAGGAGGCTCAAAGGCAGGATAAGGCCCTGAGCCTCCAGCTCTCCAGGCCACCAGGCGTGTAACCCCCTCCTCCCTCCCACAACCAGGGAGCCGCCAGGGCCAGGTGAGGACACTGTCTTTGTTCGACATAAAAGGAAAACCGCAGGGCGATCCCAGCACACATGAGTCAGCGGTGCAGTGGCTTCTGGCAGCTCTTCTCGTGCAGTGATGAAGGAAATGATGGTCCCCTTTACCTTGGTGTCCGCACCCCACCTGGAGAGTCAGCTTTAGTTTCTGAGGCCTCACGGTCTGTGGACTTTACGGTAAACTGACGCTGGTGCGGAGGTCAATACCAGAATGAACGGTCAGAGAGTACAGAATTTGTTTTATAAGGGAGGAGAGAGAGAGAAAGGAAGGGACAAGAGGAAAATGAAATGCAATGGGAAAAAATGGAAATAAAGCTTTAATACGTAGGGAGGGGAAGGGGCTGGAGGGGGGAACTGGATAAAATCAAATGTATAAAAAAGAAATAAATAAAATTTGTTTTATGAGCAGTGATTTGCAAAGTGCGATATTCACAGAGTACAAATACGCTTTGGTGGAAGAATGAAATATTGTGGAAGATTTACAGGAATGAGGTGGATGCCCCCCGATGATCTGTAAGAAGAGGCCTGTGTATTTAGGGGACAGTTCGTGTTCTTGTGTGAGAAAGTTTAGTGACGACAGGAGGAGCGTGACCTCAAATGCATCTAGAAAGTGAATGACGGTGTTATTAACCACTGGATTGTTTACCAGAAATTTATAGGAAGAGCAGATTTTAGGTGTATTAAACATATTAAAAAAGCTAACTGGGAGATGATGCTAATTTGTTTGATATGCCTTTGTTTGTTGACCTGTCATCTCTACTCTAAAAGTACCTACCTGCTCACTATGCACAATATCTCTAAAATGGAGAGAAGAAGAAATCACTTTTTTTTTTCAGGAAAAAAAGAACTATTGCATCATTAGTAGTTGGATGTATTTCCTTCTGGTCTCTTTTCCATAATATTATTTATTTTTATATAAACAAGTGGAACATGTGTATTTGTATTGTATGCAATTTTATTTCATTTTCCTCATAAGTGGCATGCCATAACCAGAATAAATAAAAGGACGACAGAAGACAATTGCATCAGCCCAAATACATTAGTTATTAAAGTAAGTTAAAACTGGTGATTGTTACCAAAGAAGTGACAGAAATTGTTGTGTTGGTTGAAAAATAAAACCCAGGCCTAGCTGGGTACGGCGGAAAACATACATATGTGATCGAAGCACTTGGGAGGCTGAGGCAGCAGGATTACCATCAATTTAAAGCCAACCTGGACTACATAGTGAGCCCGGTCTCAAATAAATAGGTAATTAAATGCACACATGCATACATACATACATATTTAAATCTGATTTTAAGAGACATGTCCTTTAATATCTATTGAATATAAGAGACACAACTAACCAATAAAGACTCATTGAAAGAAAATAAAAAGGAAAGGGGGAAATGAGGTAAAATAAAATTTATTTAAAAAAATTAAAAAAGAACCATCATTTATGTAGCAGGTAATAGTTAAAAGAAGGAAGCAGCGATAATTGTATGCTAAATGTGTATTTTATCCCCCAAATCCCATTGTGTAAAGGAGCCATTACACAGTCACACAGTTTTCCAGGGAAACAGAACAAGACTGTAGCCGTTTACCTAGCACCATGGGCTCATGGACACACAAGAAATATTATAGGGCAACGAGGGAAAAACAGCCACTTCTAATGAGATACGGATGAAAAGAGATCGCTCTTGTGGGAAAGAGTTGCTCCACACAACAAGCAGCCCAGAGCGGGGAAGGAGTGTTGAACAAACAACACAAGCACACATTTTCTAACCGACACACCAGAACGTATATCCTCCAATGAGGGGAATCTGTGCTTTTATTGTTTGTATTTTTTTCCTGAACTCTGGCCCTTGTGCTTCCGAGGTAGGTGCAGTACCACTTGAGCTAAATCCTCAGCCTACATCTGTGCTTTTAAAATACGTATAAACATTGTAAACACTGACCATGTGTAGGGGCCGGGGATTTAGCTCAGTGGTTCCAGCGCCTGTCTTGGAAGCGCAAGGACCTGGGTTCGGATCCCGATAACCACATACAATACTGGGCGTGGAGACTCACGCCCAGCAGCAACCAGTACCACATACCACAGTGCCAGGCGTGGTGGCTCACGCCTGTAATCCCTGTACTCGGGAGGCAGAGGCAGGAGGATTGCTGTGATGTGAGTTGGAGGCTGAGCTCAGGGCCAGCCTGAACCACAAAGCAAGACCCTGTCTCAAAAAACCTAAAAAAAAAAAACAAAAAACAAAAAACCTGACCTTGTGTTAAGCCACACAGGCTTAACAAAGTCCTAACAAATACAGAAACTGGGTGGAACACAGACCATACATATTCTCTAGTAGAATTAGAAAGCGTTAACAAAAGTTGACTAAACCAGTCCCAAAAGTTGGAAGTTTTAAACACAGACCTTTTAGATTACTCATAGGTAGATGAGCTATGAGATGGAAATTAAAATCTGAATAAGAATGAAAATTTTACACATCAAATCTTTAAAAAGGACATTTGTAACAACAATTGCTTAAATTAAAAATGAAGAAATGCTGGAAATTACTGATTTAAATATCTATCTAAAAAGCCAGAAAACAAAGAAAAAAGAAAACCCTAAAAACCAGAAGGAATTACAACTAAAAGCTACAATCTAAGAAATTGAACATATGAAATTTAAAAAGAGCCAGGCATGCTAGTGCACACCTGCAACCCCACCTATTCAGAGAGTGAAGCAGGAGGACTGTGTTGAGTGTGAGGTCAGTCTGGGCTATCTAGTGACCAGCCTGGAGGACAACAAGACCCTGCCTCAAAAAAACTACAGAAAATGGCTGGGGATTTAGCTCAGTGGTTCCGGCATCTACTTGGGAAGCACAAGGTTCCGAGTTCAAACTCTGAACCACATATCACAATGCCGGGTGTGGTGGCTCACGTCTGTCATCCCAGCACTTGGGAGGCAGAGGCAGGAGGACTGCTGTGTGCTTGACGTGAGTGTGGACTACAGAGTGAGTTCGGGGCCAGCCTGAACTACAAAGAGAGACCCTATCTCAAAATAAATAAATAATAAATAATAAAAGGATTTTCTATAGTGACAAAACTAGTTCTAAGTATAACAAAGGATGGACAAGATCTTTAAAGAGAAAATTATAAAACTATTGACAAGTTGTATGGATACTGACCTAAATCAATGCCGAGCTATTTGTTTTCTTGAACAGAAGCTAAAATAGTGCAAAGATGATAACTAATCTCTATATTCATGATAAATGCAATACATACACCAAAACCACTATTCTGTTTGTTTGTTTTTGGAGACAGGGTCTTGCTATACTGCCCTTGAAGCCATGGCAATCCTCCTGCCTCAGCCTCCCAGAGCTGGAAATACACACATGCAACACCAAGTTTAGCTAACAGATACTTTTGAGAATTGATTAGTTGGTTTCAAATTCATAGAAAAGGACAAATGACCAAAATTGTGAAGAAGAATTCTTGGCATAGTATGCTTGTTTTATCATCTATCTAGACTTATGGAGCTACAGTAATTAAGGTCTTAGATTAGGCTTTTGTGGTTTAGGTGATGTACAGACAGAATAGAAAAGAAGCCAGAAAAGATTTGTGCATGTGTGCAAACCCTGGTAAAAAGTGCTATTTCAAATTAGAGCTAACCAGGAGAAAGCGTTGTATGCTTGTAATTCCAGCTGCTCAGGTGCTGAGGCAGGATCACAATTCTGAGTCCAGCCTGGGTAATTTAGTGAGACCCTGTCACAAACACATACACGAAGAAACAATGGGCTAAGAACGTGGCTCAGGGAAGAGGCGTTGGTTCAAAATAAACAAAAAGCACACAATAACATCTTACAGTAACCCTTCAGTGGGATTTAGCTTCAGTGACACCACAACTGCCCGCCAAACACAAGGTCCTGAGTTCAATCCCCAGAACCAGAAACAGAACAAAACCCCACAATGCCACACTTTGGTGAGGAAGTGGAATAACGGTAACAATGCTGTTTGTGGAAAGACAAACAGGTACGGTACATCAGGCTACGGTGTGGGAGGGGCTCCCACAAGTTCATCTGATGAAATTCACTTTCCCAGTCAGTACATTGATGGTCTTCGGAGTCTGGAAGATGTGATGAGTTTGTGAGGGTGGTTGTCTAAGAAGCTATAACACGGCTGTGTTATACCAGTGTTTCTGGTGCCTGCCTTGCAAATTCAAGGTCTTGAGTTCTATCCCTGGTACAAAAAAAAAAAAAAAAAAAAAAAATTACAAAATTCAAAAACAAAAAAACTTTAAGCAGGTTGTGGTGGCTCAGGCCTATAATCCCAGTACTTGGGAGGCAGAGGCGAGGATTGGGGTGAGTTCAAGGCTGAACTCAGGGCCAGCTAAACTACAAAAGCGAGACCCTGTCTCAAAAAAACCCCAAAAGCAACAACAACAAAAAGTTACAAAGTAAGAATAACTAGCTGGGTGTGGTGGTGCATACCTATAATCCTAGCACTCAGGAAGCTGAGGCCCAGGTTGAATGTGGGTGTCAAGGCCCACCTGGGCCCCATAGTGAGCTCAAGGCCAGTGTCAGCTGCATAGCTGGATGGAGCCTGGCTCAAAAGCAAGCAAGCAAACAAAAGAAAAACATAAGGAAGTGGAGGGGATGACCATTTATCTTTATCACAGATTGCAATGATTTTCTTTCTTCCTTATCACTTACATATGTATATTGATGTCTTTTCTTCCCTAAGCAAAACTTTGTTTTCGGCAAATCCATTTCATCAGTTTTGTTTTTCTTGGGTCTGGGACTTCGCTATTCGCAGTCATCTCGCAGGTCGGCATTGAGGTATAGCTCAGTAGAGCACTTGTTTAACTAACACAGGAAGGAGGGCCTGAATTTGATCTCAGCTCCTCCCGGGAAATTCTCCAAGCAGACCTTGGACAGAATTTCAGCTATATTGACTTTTAGAACATTTTTCGGTTCTTGGTGATATCTGAACCCAGGGCCTTCACACTCAACTGCATTCCCAGCCTTTTTCATTTATTTATTGAGACGAGGTCTGATAAGTCGTTGAATTGCCCAAACTGGGCTCAAACTTGTGATCCTCCTGCCTCAGCCTCCCAGAGTGCTGACGTTACAAGCTTGCACTGCCACGCTTTGCATTTCTAGGATGTGCCTAGATTTTTTTTAAAACCAAAGTTTCAGTCTTTGGCCCACATGCTTTTTGTGTAAGATGTGAAGATCAGACAGTCTATTTTCCAAATGGCTCCCCTACAGCTTCGGCTTCATTTACTGAAGAATGCGTTGGTCCATTCCTCAACAATTCAAGTTGGAGTCTTTATCACAGGAGCAAAATTCCTTCTTTTGATTTTTAAAACCCAAGTCCACTTCTCCTTTTGTATTTATTTCTTCCCTGAGTTGTCAGGTCACTTTTCACTCTCTTCTATTTCCTTTCTTTGCTTTTGCAATGCTGGCAGTCAAACCCAAGGCTTCACACACACCAAGCACACCCTTTACCACTAAGCCGCATCCCCTGGCCTGTTAGCTCATTCTTGATCTCTATTTTATCAAATTTTAAAGTTTATTCTTTAGGACTTTGAACTTCTCAGAGCTTTTGTTTCTGGTATTTGATTTAATGGGTGTCAGCATTTCCCCTAAATATCTTGCTGGTGCTGCTAACGTGGCTATCTGTGATTTCTGTTGGAGGCTCAGCCTGTCTGGGTGAGGACCTTCCTTAGACAGGCCTAAAATTCTGAGAGAAAAGCTGCTTACCTTAGAATAATCTTCTTTTTCTAGCAGCATGACATGACCTCTGGTCTCAATTACATAAGTGGCTGACAATTAGGTCCCCTTGTCATACAATTAATTTATTTTGGAATAATCTTTATTTTCTGTTTAGTTAGAACTACAGAAGTTGTCATATAGCATCACTAAGCCTATGTCTCAGGGGAGAAAGTTTAACTGGATTTTTACTCTTTTGAGTGGCTTCTAGTGTCTGAGGAAGAAGACAGAAATGTGGGTATAGCCTGAGAAGCAACAGGCTCTAGAATATTCTGAATCTTCAGGGGCTTCCCAGATTATGGAAAGTGGTTGGGTTTGTAAGATAACTTGGCAAATGCCTGGTTGTTTTATGCTGCTCTGTGTGGCTGGTACTGTTTTCTTGTAAGGCCAATTTGAAGGAAAGACAAATTCCATTTAGTCCCTGAACTGGCTGAGGAAGCAAAGGATTCAGGCCTCTTCTACGATTCGAGGCAGAATCTGGTTTAGGACATTCTGTGGCACTGGCTCCCCAGAGGTAGACTCTCTGGAAGATAGGCTTGTCAACCAGCTTCCCCCAGCAGCCAAAGAACCCCTGGGCCAACTTAGGTGTCTCACTCCAGTGCTGGAATAGTCTTGTTCTCCCAGGAACCTGAGTGCAAATTTTGTTGGATGATCCCTGGGTACAAATGGGGGAGGCCCCAGACAGGAACGTTTGGGCTCTTCTCACAGGCTCTGGAGCTGACTGGGCCATAACCCCGACTTCCCCGTTACCCTGGAAAGTGTGTGACACAGCTTTGGCACCTCAGACTCTGAAAAACGAAATGAGGTATTTCTTCTTTCTTCTGGGTTTCAGAAATAACAGTTTAGGGCCGGGGATGTAGCTCAGTGGTGCTGTGCCTGCCTGGCAAGTGTGAGGTCTGGAGTTTGATCATCAGGACTAAATAAATATAGAAAATGAAGGCAGAATAATGTTCTGCCCTGTTCAGAAATAATACTTTCTCATGTATTTTCTTCACATAAATCTTGACACACTTATCCAGGTGAGCTCATGCCTGGGAAAAAGTCATTTGTCACTTATTTCCCTCTTGTGCTGCTACCTTCCCCTCCAGTGCTGAGGACAGAATCCTGGGGGCTCCACCACTGAGTTACACCCCCAGCCTTTTTGCTTTTTACTTTGAGACAGGGTCTTCTTAAATTGCTCAGGCTCATCTCTCAAACTTGTGATCCTTCTGCCTCAGCCTCCCTAGTAGATTCGATTATAGGCGCATATCTCTGTGCCTCATTCTTGTTTGTGAGTTTAGGCAACAAATTCATAATTGTTCTCTCTCATCTCCTGAAGATTGGTTTACATTTCACATGCAAATAGATGGTATCTGTTCCCATTCAGCACATGCTACTATTGGATAGGGAAATAAGAGTGGGTTTATGTGAAGAATAACTAAAGAATCTAATGCTGACACAAATTTTCCCACCTTTGGTACATAAGTGATCTGCGCTTATTTAAACCTGGGGGTCTGATGAAACTGCTCTCACCATTGCCAGACAACTGGCCAAGCTGATTCTTTCTGCCATTTTGATCTCAGTGTCTCTGCATCGAAGGTTCTCAGGGGACTCGGCCTCCCTGCCACTCACCCCGCCAGCTTCACTGCAGTGACCCCATGTCAACCCGCTCTGTGGCCATCTCCAGTGTGCCCAGCCTTGTGGCGCTTGATTAGATCCAGCTCACCAGAGATGGTGACTCACCCTTCGCCCTCCAGACGCCGCGCTGGTTGTACAGTCCTGGGAGAAGGGGACGAGGCACACAGCTAATGGGCTTGGGCACATCTGTTTTTTTCCATTGTGGAAAATTCACTTCGCCTTTCTCTCAACTTCATTATTTGCAAAAGGATAACAACGCACAATGCACTGTAGCATTGTGAGGAGCTAGTGACCTGGTAAGCGCCACCGTCATCCTGTCGGTGAACGACAGATATTGTGATTGAAGGAAAAACATGTTGTGCCAAACAGTTGGCTGCTGTGACATAAGATTTAGTTCAAAGCATCACTGTAGAGCAGACCTAATTCTTTGGAAGGCTGGGTATTTTGTGTATGTTTCTCACGTGACTATTAGCACTTTCTCTAATAAGTGTTCCTGGGAAGGCTAACATTAGTGATAGTTTTATTTAATCACTATATATATATATATATATATCTATATATATAGATATATATATATATTTTTTTAATATGCTTTTTTGGGGGTAGCGACTAAGGATTGAACACAGGACCTTGTGCTCACGGGGCAAACACTGAGACCACTGAGTTAAATCTCCAGCCCCAATACTGACTTTTTAAAATGGTTTTTTGAGACAGAGGTAGTGCTATGTACTCCAAGCTGGATTTGAATTCCCTGACCTTGAATGTGTGGTGGTCCTTCTGACTCTGCCTCCTGAGTTCTGGGAGTAGAGGTGTGTGGCACCATGCCTATTTCTATGCATAAGATCTCCATTTAAATATATATCATAATTATAATGCTCCTTTAAAAGAAAATATCTTCTTTTCTTGTAAAATCACTTTAGAAAAAATTGGAAGGGATTTGCTTTGAATTTTAATCACCCATAACCCCAAAATACAAATATATTCACTGCTATCAGTTTGAAATATTTTCTAACAATCTTGCTTTTTTTCATAAATTCTGGTACACATTGATTTAATGGTTTCATATTACTATACGGATATCTTCTGTTGTCTTAATTTGGGTCGTGAGCCAAGCCTGGAACAAGAGTATAACTCAACTGGGTGTGGTGGTGCATGCCATGCCTGTAATTCCAGAACTCTGGAATGCTGAGGCAGGAAGATCTCAAGTTTGAGCCCATCTTGGGCAATGTAGCAACTTACTAGACTCTGTCTCAAAATAAAAACTTAACAAAGGACTGAAGATGTAGTTTAGTATGAAGGTCCTGGCTTTAATCCCCCCCAGGGGATTGTAAACTAAATGTCGTGACATGTCACTGTAGTCCCAGCTACTCAGCATGTAAGGCATACAAGGGCCTAGGAGTTTAGGGCCAGCATTGCCAACATAGGGAAACCTTGTTCCCAGAAAAAAAGAGAAAACTGGTTGGTTAGCACGCATGAGGCCCCGAGTTTAATCCCTAGTACTCAGACGGAGGGGTTGGGGTTCACTCCACAGGGGCCTGGTCCTGTCGTCCCTGGGCCTGTGGCAAGGCAGTGTGTCATGGGGAGAACCCACAGTGCAGCAAAGACGCTCACTTAGCACAGGCAGGCCAGTTAGTAGAAGACAGCAGGCAGCCAGAGGGAACTGGGCCCAAAACAGTCAGGATGAGTAGGTCCAGTCAGCTCAGCAGGAGCCTGAGGTCAAGATCTGATAAAGTGGTGCACACTTACCAAGTGCAAGGTTCTGAGGCTGATTCTCCACACCAAAAAAAAAAAAGAAAAAAAGGTTGATAAAAGTCACATAGACAATTTAGTCAGGGATACAGGGAGCAAGGTGACACGCAAGATGATGGGTGGCCTCTATGCCATTTGATTCCTTCTCATCAGGAAAATGTCTTTTCCTTCTCACTCTGTTCTTTTAAAAAATCATTCAGATGAGACAGAGGACAAGAGGCACTTTCGGACATAAACGTGCTGTGTATTTGACTCCCACAGGTCCATTTCTAGTTTAAGGGAGCTTGTTTTCCTATGGGTTTCTGGTCATGTTCTGGTATAAAAGTCCCTAGACAGAGTCCCCTTGGCTACCCACTTCTGAATCCCTCCTGATTACTGGGAGCTATTTCTCTCTCAAGCAACTTTCTTCCTATCTCCCGCCTTGTCTATAAAATCAATCTTTTGCTTTGTGAGACGAGAGGTAGACCCAGATTACTGTTACATTTTCCCAGCAAGGAAGCAAAAGAAAACACAAGAGGGAGAGAAGGCAAAAGGGAGCAAAGGGCCCCCACATTCCCCTTAAGTACCCCCATAACATCAGCTTCTTAGGCTAGGCCTCACCTTCTAAAGCCCCGCCCCCAGAGTGAGAGTCAGGCTTTTCACAAACAGGGGAACAACCTGGATTCAAATGTGGCAGACAGGGAACTGAATGAAGCCCAGCAGTCTCTCAGGACCGGCCGTGAAGCATCATCTTGTGAAGACACTTAGGAGTCAGCACAGACAAAGCTCTCACAGTTAACATCCCTGGGGAGCAAGCAGGTAGGGGATTTGCTCACTGGTTTCTGTCAGTCTCCTGGGAGTTCCCATGACTCCTGGCCTGGACTTCCAGCTTGCACTGGATGTGCACTGAGCTGGCTGTGGTGGAGGAGGAAGGAAGCACGGATTCAGGCTGTTATTGGGCTGGGTCTGGTGGTCCCCGGGACTGAAAGAAAGAACTTATCTTACACTTTTTGTAGGGTGTGTTTGCAGGATTTCTGACTCTTGTCATGGAAAAAGAATTTCCAGGAGGCATCAATAAGAGGCAAGAGAAGGGTTTATTACAGAGAGGCAGGTCGCTGGAGAGCAGAGTGCGGGCGGTCAGAGAACTGGGACAGGACAGTCAGGGACTGAGAATCTCTGATGGGTTTGGGGTGGTGGAAATTTTCAGAGTTTGATAATCTAGTCTTAGGTTTGTCTAGTCTTGTCTAGTCTTGGTCTTAGGCTTTGAAAATCTAGTCTTACTGGGCAGGAGAGGACGGGCCACCATGGCAGTATAATTTTTCAAGTACTGTCACAAAATGAAAATGTCCCATACATGCTCTGCACACAAAATGCACTGTGAGCTAAGAAGTATTTCCAAAGCTACACAAGTGCTGTTAGGTGAAGAAGGCCTTCTCAGGAATCCTTCCTGCAGTGGCATGTTTTTGTCTCTGCTCAGGGCTAACCCAGAGGAGTTGTCTGTGATCTGCATCTCCGTACACATGCACACATGTATCTCCTCAACACATTTTAACAGGACTTCCAGCTCCCTGTTGTACATGTGGGCCTGGGTAATTTGGCACAGGCCTCCTGGCCCTGAGGCACAGGGTTTGGGTATTTGTTCAGAAGTGGTTTCATCATTCTGTTGCTGCTGAACTTTATGCCATTTCTCAAGCTGTAATGTAGTCGGCAATGCCCTGATAAATTTATTTATGCATAAACTTATATATTAATTATTGTCTATATTATGATTGTTCATCCCTGGATGAGTCTATAAGTAGAATTTCTGTAAGTAAAATTACTGAATCAAAGGGGATGAAAATTTCTAAGTCTCTTAATAAATATTAACAAAATTTTTTTCTATATAAG
>PVIR01043716.1:0-11611 GCA_004026965.1 Petromus typicus
GTAAACAAGTGAAAGCTGTTATGTTCAGGCCACCAGGCTATGATGAGTGGATAAAACGAGATGGAATAAAACAAGATATCTCAATTTGAAGTAAACTTAGGAGGATTAAATTTTTTAAAGAATGCGAGAGACCTACTTTAGGAAAAAAGTATTCTCTGACCTACAAAGAATTCTCTGACCTACTTTAGGAGGTCAGAGAAATCCTTACCAAGGAGCTGTGCCTTGAGAAACATTTTGAAGATCAGAAAGTGGAAAGTGAGAATGTGTTTCTTATGTAAATGAGGAGAGAAAGTCATGTTTTTAAAGATGCCAGTTGTCCATAGCTTGTGCATATTTTGCTCAGGCCATGCATACCAAGGCACAGTACAAAGAAAATCTCAAAATGGTGATTTTTGAAATGCAGAGTCATTGGATGATACACCATTGGCAGTGGATGGTTTTTCAAACTTGAACATATTGTTCTGCTCAGAACAGTATTCAGCAGAATCTTGGTAACATTTAAAATATTCATTGCACTAGTCGCGAATGTTTGCTCAGCTGGCCTCCTACTCTGCTTTGACAGCTGAGAGCAGTGTGTGGAGAGGAGTGTGAGCACTCCTGAGTGATACCCCCGCCCCTGCTCCTCCCCCTCCTCGTGGGAGTGTGATGCCGGCCTGGCAAGAAGATAAAGCAGGGTGAAAGCATGGTTTTTCCATGTCCTGGACAGGAGGAGGAAGGATCGTACTTCCCAATAGCGCTTCTTATACTTCTTATACACCCCATAATGACTAGAGAATTTGTGAAAAAATTCGAAGTGGCAGATCTGAGTCCTGCTTTCTGGATCCAAATTTCTGCATTTCTAGAAGCTTCCAGCTAAGTTTGTTCGTCCTTATCCAGGAGTACTTAAGTGGCAGTAATTTAGAATAGTAGGTTTTACACCTACCGCCTGCCCAGATGTTTTGAGCTAGAAAAGGGTTATTATCAGCAAGGAAGCATAAGCTGAGAACCCCCTTTCAACCAAAGTTCAAGGTCCATATTCAGACTGAAGCACAAATGTAGATGCAGGGACAGCAGATAGGGAAACCACAGCGAATTGTGGGTGGAGAGAGAGCCAATCTGATTGGCCTTGGATCTGCTGAGCGGGTGGGTGCAGTCCATTGCTGGATGTGTCTGCAAGGCTAATTGGACTCATGGCTGTTGGCTCTCTGGTCTCACACCCCTTCCCCTCTGACACTGTACTGGAGCTCTATTGTTGGCCTCCATGAACTGAGCAGCTTTACTGTACTGTATGTGGAGTTTATACCTTGGAACCAGAAGCCCATGGACAAAATCCCCTAAGAACAAGAGCTAAAGCAAGCCTCTCTTTAACTTGTAGGGGTCAAGTATTGTGTCCAGCAATATGTATGTGACTGAACAAGGACACTCCCAAGGCAGCAGGAAAATTCAGTGTTAGAGAGGCAGTGCACACTGGCCTGTGTGCACTGCCTCAGTTATAATAGCAGAAACAAAGGACTATTTTTCTGTTCCTGGTAGTTTTTAGAAGTGCTTGTCCTGTGTGAACCGGACATTTAGTTTTTGCAAGTCAGTGCTTTTTCAGGTCAAGCAGTTAAGAACAAATCTAAGACCTGAAAAGAAAACAATTGACTTTTAAAATGCTACATAAAGAGGAAATAAGCTCTTGGTTATAGACTTTGGAATTTGTTTTCAGTCAGTGATACGTGAAGAAGCATAACATGGCTTTGGCAAAGGGAATGATGATTAGAAACAAGTACATCTGTCAAACACTGCTTTGTTCTTCCTTTTCTTGAGTTGTTTAGTAAATCCATGTTCAGATGATTCATGCTTTTGTTTCAGGACATCTCAAATAATTCCTTTTATTATTTCTATAGTCCCAGTGTAAGAACAAAACAACAGAAAAACAAAATCCCATGCACCGGAATTGATTCACAAACATTTATCACACGTTTATCATTTATTCACAATTGTATTTATCTGTGCTTGGACAGAGACAACTCTTCACAGAGTTTACAGGGTCAATGTTATATCTAAGTGGTGACTGCTTTGGCTTATGTTTGGTTGGCAAGTATTAAATGGTTAATAAGATGCTAATACATGCCAAATAGAGTTGTGCAAGTAGAAAGAAATGTTCAAGTTTGGTTCTTATCAGTTTGTGAGGACACACCATGTTGCATTAATAGTGATACAGCTTTTTATTTTTTAATAAACATATAAAGTCATATCCAGCTCCTGAAAAATCTCATCTACTACTATTGAATGTCACTCAAGAAATATTCGTATGACTTTGCAACAGTCATAGAGAATTCCAAGTGCTTTTTCCTTCTCTTGCTCGCCTCTTTTCTACTGGAGTCTGAAGTTGGCTGAAGTTCTGTGCAGTGTGGAAGCGGAGAGCCCTTTCCTGTCTGTATCTGTTTATTTGATGACAAAGCATAATTACTCATAGCCCAGCTCTGTCCTGAAATCTTGATCATCTCTGCTCTCAGTCCCAAGGCCTTGGGGTTGGTTGGCCATGGGTGAAAACACTGGAGTTAACATTTTGCTGTTCTTCCCATTCTCTGTTCTCTTTTAAAAATTTTTTATTTTAACGTATCACAAGTAGATATTAATAAAGGAAAATACAAAAGTCATCCCATGAAAAAATTTTTCATAACAAAAATTATTAGAGAATAACCATGGTAGATAAACTAGGTATCATGATCTTAATATATATTCATTTGGTAATATATCTCCGAGCTCATTTCCTAGTAGTACTATGACTTTTTTACATGACACATTTTAAGTACTGACAAAGTAGCTCACCTGTATAATTGTGGACCATCTCTTCCTGTTTCACAATAAAATCATTGAGTCCTGGCAGCTGTGGCCCAACATCCCCACCACATCAACTGATTTGACTATGTTGGCTAAATCTTATTGTGCCTGTGTAGATACAACCCAGTCCTTCTTAGTTTGAGGAACAGAAAAAACATTTTACCTTTTCTCTTCTGAAATCTCATCACAATTAGCTTCATTTAACCAACATTTAAAAACGTTGAGAAAAAGGAACTAGTAACAGTTAATTTTTTATGATCTTATTCTTCCATTTGTTAATTTACTAATTTTACTAGAATTTCCCTAAGTTTTTCAGAATTCACAAACATAATTTTTACTTTGTTATTATAGATGAGTAATGTTTACTGTTGTTTTTAAATTGTGTAAGAAGCTAAAAGCAGGATATAATTAATACCACATTTTATCAGATATAATCCGAAACCACTTTTAGAGTAAGAGTTTTGTTTAGTCCATTTTGCTTGTAGTGCTGCAATAAAAAGAGAAATCAATGAAATAGTCCACGATTCTTTGATTTCTGATATATGTTCTGACAGATTATTTGTGGAGGGGCACAGAGTTCTGAAGGAAACAGTCCCTGGTCAGAAATGTGCAGGCAACAGTACACAGGTGTGATCATCACTCAGAATGGCAAAATGTTTTTCCTCAGGTCTTGAGTGTGGGTCTGACAGTCCATTTACAATTGGATTACAGATTAGCTACATTAAAGTGAAATTGACTGCTCACCGCGTATCCTCAAAACGCTTTCAACTTCTCAGTTAATAAAATGTAAAGGTTATAAGTGGCGAGCCAGGGTTTGTATGTGTGCATCAGTGCACATGTGTGAATGTGTGTCCATTTCATGGGCCTGATATTTTTGTTTTGTGATTTCAATATTGAAAAAACCTTTTGTAGCACAACTTATACAAACATGAACTTTTGAGATCTGAATGGGTGGGATATGTACTTTAAAAAAATTGAGAAAGCCAACAAGTTAATCCAATTCATAAATTACAATAAATTTCAAGTGCAATAATTTAACTTTTTATCAACATACAAACATCACATAAAATATACTCTGTACAGAGCACATTATCATTTAATAACTTCTGCTATTTATATTATATTAAAATTTTAGTTGATGCATGATAGCCAAATGATTTTCAACTTGACAATCCTGAAAGGTTTGTGATCTAAAGCTGAATAAATACTCAACTGCTAGATATTGCAAATAATTCAAACAATAATTTTTATAAATCAGCACTATGGAATAAGCAACATCTTGCTAAAAGAAAGAATGCATACTAAGGGAGTACACTAGTGTGCTTTCCTGTTTCTGGGACAAAAAGGCCAACACCCACAACTTAAAGGAGGAGGTATTTGTTTGGCTTACGGTTTCCAGGTGGTTTAGTCCATGGTTAGCTGGCTGCAAGGCAGAAACAGCATGGTAGAAAGACATGGTGGGAAACTGTTGTTCACCCCATGGAATCCAGGAAACATGGAGCTGAGGGAGGAATGAGGGTTCCTCTCTATGTATCACCCCACATTGACCCACTCCTTCCAGCCAGGGCCCATCATTTTATTTTATTATTTTATTTTATTTTATTTATGTCATTATTTATTTTATTTTTCTGGTACCAAAGATAGAATTCAGGACCT
Source organism: Petromus typicus (assembly GCA_004026965.1). Taxonomy (NCBI): domain Eukaryota; kingdom Metazoa; phylum Chordata; class Mammalia; order Rodentia; family Petromuridae; genus Petromus; species Petromus typicus. The sequence continues at coordinate 4,465 of PVIR01043716.1, forward strand.
TGCACTTGTGAAGCAGGCACAGGAGCACTGAGCTAAATCCCTGGTCCTAGGCTTCATATTCTAACAGTGCACAAACTATTAAAGTTATCAATAAATGAATTCATTTGTGCAGTCATCTCCCAAACAGACTTTAGGGAGACCTGTTAGATCTAAACAGTAGCAGGGGGTAGTATGTAACCATGATTTATACATCTGTCTCAAGAAGTGAGAATCAGGAAGTATAAACATAAATATTTCATAACCTTGACATCTCATTGCAGCAAAGAGAAGAGTTACTTTGGAGAAATGGTAGTCACTGCCAAGTTCCTGGCTTCTCACTCAAGGAACATTTAGGTATCTTCAAATATTCTGATATAATGCTAGAAAAATTTCCCATATTCAGCAAATAATTTCTTCCCAGATGACCTATTTTTATAGTTACTGATGTGATACTTCACAGTTATTTCTCTAAAAATGAAAGGGCTCACAGTTTCTTATGCTGGTCAATGAAAATGATTATCAAAAGAACTTCACACAAATATCTCCTGATGTCATTCATATGTGGAACTTACAATAGTTGCTAGCATAGAAATTGAGAGTAGAATGGTGGATACTAGAGAGATGATAGAAGAGTGGTGAGGAAAGATGATCACTCGGTCTTAAGTTAGAGTTTAATAGAAGTTCTGGTGTGATTTTATACAGCAGAGTGCTCCAGATGACAATATACTGTATAGTTCAAAAAGCTACAAGATGGAATTTTTAATGTTTTTGATATAAATGATAAACATAAGAGGAGACAGACATGTTTAACCTTATTTAAACATTATAAAATGCATATATGTATATATATATGTGTATATATATGTGTGTGTGTGTGTATATATATATATACATATATATGTGTGCATGTATATATATATATATATATATATATATATATATATATATCACATAGTATCCCACAAGTGCACTTTTTTGTGCTGTTATTATATGTTTTAATATGTACATATTATAAATGGTATGTTACACATATATAACTTCATCTTACCATATTATTATTTTTTTCCTTAAAAAGTTGTCATTTAAAGAAATTATAAATGGAAAAATATTTCAAAATCTACACTCTTTTTAAAAATTTAATTCAGGTCTTTATTGCTGCATTTTGAATATACATCATCATCACATTCAACATTGAGATTTTGTACCAGAATATGACATGACTTGATTCTCACTTTTCCCCTTCCACCACCCATTCTGAAACCCTCCCACCCTCTATATGTATAAGCTTTCTTCCCTTTTTTTATTACTATCACATTCTTTCCCCCCTTGTTATTTACCCCTACACCCTCTTCCCTTTTAAATATTTTCTATTTCACAATATCAACTATATATACTAGAACTCATTTACATCTTCATTTTCTCATATCAGAGAAAAGATATGATATTTACACATCTGTGACTTATTTGTTTCACTTATGAGGATGTTGTGAAGGTATATCCATTTGAGTATGAAACTCAAATCTTATCATTTTTAATGACAATAATACTCCATTCTATAAAAGAACCACATCTTCTTTATCCAGTCTCCTGTTGATGGCCATTTTGGTTGTTTTCAAGATTTAGCAATCATAAATGGAGCTGCTATAAACATGAGTGCCCATATGTCGCTCTGAGATGAATCTTAATTCTTTTGTGTATATACCTAGCAGAGTAATGGCCGAGTCAAATGAGGACTCCAATCCTAGCTTTTTGAGGAATCTCCACACTGATTTCCACAGAGATTGTACAAGTCTACACTCCCACCAACAGTGGAGAACAATTCCTTTTTCTCACAGCCTCATCAATATTTGTTGCTGGCTAATTCTGAGGTAGCAGCCATTCTTTGTGGAATGAGATGAAATCTAAGTGTTGTTTTCATCTGCCTCTCTCGAATGACCAGTGATGTTGAACATTTCTTCATACTTCTTAGCTGTTCTTACTTCTTCCTCTGAAAAGTATCTGTTCATTTCAGAAAGATCATATACCCTGACCAAGTTGCATTTATCCCACGGATGCAAGGATGGTTCAACACACATAAATCAATAAATGTAATACATTATAATAACAAACTCAAGAACAAAAACCATATGGTAATTTCAACTAATGCAGAAAAAGTGTTTGACAAAATATAACACCCATTCATGATCAAAACCCTACAGAAAATTGGAATAGATGTATTCTATCTCAAACTAATAAAAGCTATCAATGAGAAACCATCAGTCAGCAGCATACTAAATGTTCAAAAACTGAAACCTTTCTTTCACGTTAACATCAGGAGCAAGACAAGGATGTTCACTCTCACCACTTCTGTTCGATATTGTCCTGGAAACATAAACCACACCAATTAGGCAAGAGAAAGAAATAAAAGGAATAAAGAAAGAAGTTAAATTGTCACTATTTGTTGATGATGTGATACGCTATATAGAGGATCCTAAAAACCCAACTAAAGTTGCTGGACTTGTCAAATTTAGTAGCGTAGCTGGACACAAGATCAATGCTCAAAAATCAGTAGCCTTTGTATACACAAACAACAGACCCCCTGAGATAGAAATTGGGAAGTCAGTCCCTTTCACAATAGCACCCCAAAAAAAGAAATATCTAGGAATCAATCTAACATAGAAGGTGAAAGACCTCTATTCTGGAAACTACAGCACTCTGAAAAAGGGAATAGAAGAAGATATCAAAAAATGGAAATACTTACCTGGCTCCTGGGTAGGAAAAACCAATATTGACAAAATGGCTATACTCCCGCAACTACTATATAGATTCAATGCAATCCTGATTGAAACTCCAACAGCATATTTCACAGATATAGAGAAAAAAATCCAAAAGTTCATCTGGAACCACAAAAGACCTAGAATAGCAAAAAAAATTCTAGCAACAAGGACATGGTGGGGGTTATTATGACCCCCGACCTGAAACTATACTACAGAGCCACCATAACAAAAACTGCATGGTATTGGCAAAGTAACAGCCTTGAGAATCAGTGAAGTAGATTAGAAGATCCAGAAACAACTCCGAAGATACTAAATCACTTCATCTTTGACAAAAGAGCCAAGAATCCTCGATGGAGGAAATACAGCCTCTTTAACAAATGGTACTGTAAAAACTGAGCTTTTACCTGCCAAAGACTAAAGTCAGACCTATCTCTTTCACCATGTACCAAGCTAAAATCAAAGTGGATTAGAGATCTAAATATTAAAACAGAAACACTAAACCTACTGCAAAACAGATTAGGTAAAACTCAAAGGCATTGGCTTAGGAAAAGACTTACTGAACAAAACCTCTATACACGAGAACTGGCAGAAGAAATCAACAAATGGGATCTCATTCTATTAAAAAGCTTCTGCACAGCAAAGGAAACCACAAGTGCACTTTCATGGTTTTATGTATCAGTTGAAAAATTAGATAAAGTAAATCAGAAAAGGAATTTCACGGTGTCTTTGGTGGTTCATTCCTTAGTAAAATTTGGTCTCCCCCAAAAATTAAAGGCATGAATTTATAAACTGGGGTCTACATCTACATCTATAAGTCATATGTGTTCTACATCTATAAACCATGTAGACACTTTGTTAGACAGATAAGAACTCTAGTATGAACTGCTTAACTCTTCTCCAAAGTTTAGTCACCAATGATATGTAATATGTTGGACATTATTTTCTCTATGCAATTTTTGTACTTACCTTGGCAAATTGTACTTTGCAAAAATGGGTTCAAAATACCTTCTGACCTTGTACCATATAATCTTCTAAAATTGTGTCATTCCTTTATTAAGACCTGGAGTTCCTGCCCTTTTCCTTTGCAACTGATTGGGCTTTTGTGGTTGCTTTAAACAATAGTGGTAGAAATGATGACCCATGATTTTCAGTTAGGAAGAGAAAAATTTCATGCATTTCATCTCATTCTCTTGAGATATTTGATTCCTGGATTCCACCTACTATGCTGTAAGGAAGGTCAAGAGCGTGGGAAGAAGCCTCCATGGAGAAAAACAAATGCTTCTTGGCTTTGGAAGTGGCCAACTTTTATATAATGGTCAGCAACAAATTACCAAGCCTGTGAGTCAATTATCTTGAATGTTGATTCCATCCGTCAATCATGATACCTTGTGAATTTCAGACAAGATGTCCCTAAGCCCTACCCAAATTACAGATTTATAGCAGTGATTGTTACTATTTAAGCCGATAAGTTCAGGGGTTAGTTGATGTATGTTTCCATGAGTACTTGTTACACATGTGGATACCTGGAAGGAAGATGTTACCATTACAAAAACCTGTGTGTGTTTTCGGACGAGGCTGTGGGAAGAAGCTGCTACGGCATTGAGCAGACTTATTAATGAAATCTTTCACACTGAAAGTCACTGTAAGTCTTTTCATTCCTCATAATGTCATTTTTTTCCACTGACTGCCTGTGGTCCCCATTCCTCCAACAGTTTATACTATCCTTTTATGTCTGTTTGTTTGGCTTTATGCTGTACTTTTACAAGTGCATTGGCCAGAACTACACCTAATGTTTCAGAACATGCAAACACATGCTGCTTTTGTCAGAGAACAGAAAACTACTGTACTTTTCATTTACTATAAAACTCTTCTTTAAAAAAACTTAATGTTCATGGGGACTATGTTGCTTTACTAAATATGGTGTGATAGAAATGATTCTTAAATATGTTGAGCCATAAATCACAGGATAAGAAGATAATAGTATTAACTGCTTGTATGAGGAACAGTTCATGGATTTAAGGAAATAAGGTAGGAAGCATATATTTTATCAGTGTAGTTAGTAGAAACAGTATGTGTTGGTAGAACCTTATTTGATTGGTGATAGAGGATTTTGTTGTGTATTTTCTCAGATCACACCAATGATGTTGAGTTTGAGCAGGTGCATTGCAATCTAAATATATCTGCAATACTTCTCCTTTGCATTTGACAAAGGAGACTGGAAGCTGTTATTGCAGTAGGTACATATTTGGGGTTGTCTCAGACACTGGGGGAAATATGTCTTTCTCCATAAAGTTCACATTCTCAGGGTACACCAAGTACCAGTGGAGCTGCAGTCCTTGTAAAGCAATCATTACAGCAAGCCCAGAGACCTTAGCTGGGCTTGGGCTGATAATTTCCAGAGTGAAATATTCACAGGATGAAATGGAAAAACATCAGCGGCTCATCTTTTTTCTCTGTCATCCTTGTTTATGAAAACCTAAAAATGTGAATGCACTTTCCCTCTGTGTGTTTCCCCAAGTCTCATAGGGACATATATGGAATTCGTCACAGCGGTGCAGCAACTCTATGCAAGTTCTGTAGAAGTGACTTTCTACTGTTTGAAAAGCCAGTCACTTTCATTGGACTCAAAGTTATTAACTTGGAAATAAACAAATCAAGTATATTTCCATCATTTACTCAAAATCTAACATAGCATGATGATGGAATCTGACCATTTAGTTGTTGTCATTTACTGCATCAATTTTGTACAGTTTAACTATGTGTCAGTTAGATCTTTATCCTTGACTAACAGAGGCAAGAATTTCTCCATATCATTTTATGTTTATTTTCCCAATATTTTTCTTTCTCAGTGGACAAGAGCCCAGATTTGCAATCCTTTGTCTCAGGAGTGGTGGTGGGGGAGGGCGATTCCCCAACACTGGAGAAGAGGCTGCGTCTACAAGTCTCCACTCAGACTCTCCTCTTTTGACAGTTGTGTGAGAAAACACCACCGCTACACCACAGCACCAGCTTTTATGTGACAGGATCCTGGATAAGTCTAAGTGGGTATTGTACAGGCTGGTTTCCTCAAATAGGACATTCACTGTGCAACTCAAACTACTTGTATAGAGAACCTGGGCTTCGTTCTGCTAGAAAGATCATACCTGTACCTTCTTGGGAGAGACTTAGTGACAGCTTTTGCAGATGCCAAAGTTCAGGTAAAGTAGATGATCCAAGAGAACTTCCTGTCCCAAGTTCATAAGTTAAGGACTCTAGATGAAAGCATATAAGAAAAAGACTTCAGGGGAGTTCTCAAGTTGGCAGTTTTCTAGTTTTACATGTCCACCTGTTTTTCTAGAATGAAAATTAATGACATGTATACACTGAAAAATTTCTATGCATTTGTCTAGGGGATCAGTTGTTGACATCGTACTGTTGAGATTTTCTTGATGGGGAAGCCCAAGAGACAGAATAGTTAGACCTATGCAGATAGAGTGATCTTATGATACAGAAAGTGAGTTTTTAGCTTACAGTGAATTAAATGTGAAAAATTTTATTTATCTCAAAGTGTATTTACTCACCATTTCTATTTGTATCTGACAATTTTCAAAGTACACTTTTCAAAACAGGAAAAACATGATTTACCCACAAATAATAAAATTAATGAGTCCAAGTTGAATAATTACTGAGGAATCGAAAGAGGTAGGAAAACTAAGGAAAATATTTATGAGTGAGGCAGAAATATGATAGTAATTAGAAAAAAAAGAATGAGATATATCATTAAATCAAAATTTAAAACCTTGGATTTTAATCTTGTCCATTAGAAAAGAATTATTTATGTCTCGGGCAGAATTCATTTGAAATGTTATTGAAAAAAATACTTAGAATTGCTGTTGATTTTCTAGAAGCTAACATTTGCTTTTTTAGAATTGTAAAATATTTTAATAGAAAACAGTAAGTTTTCACAAAGCTTTATTCCTCAGACAATACTTCTTTATTTTCCACTTTGGAATTTTTTCCTTTGAATGTACTGATGTAATTAAATATGTTTTTTTCACTAAGTGGGAAATGTAGGGTAATTCCTTTTCAGTTATAATTCTAACAAGACAATGAAGTATATTTTGATATTTTGGTATTTCATGTAAAACTGAAAATAAATATTGATTCTTTTAATTGTAAAAGTGTTTTCTGAAGTTTTTATTTTTTATTTATTTTTTTTATTTTATTTTTATTTTTTTTTGAGACAGGGTCTCGCTTTGTGGTTCAGGCTGGCCCTGAGCTCAGCCTCAAACTCACATCACAATCCTCCTGCCTCTGCCTCCCGAGTGCTGGGATTACAGGCGTGAGCCACCACGCCCGGCACTGTGGTATGTGGTACTGGTTGCTGCTGGGTGTGAGTCTCCACACCCAGTACTGTTATGTGGTTACCGGGG
>PVIR01043717.1:0-11699 GCA_004026965.1 Petromus typicus
TTTTTCATACTCATTAGCATTTGTTTTGCATAGATGGATTCGCTGGTATTTGGTGCACATATCTCTTCATGGATTGTTCCCTTAACTACTATGTAATGACCTTTTTGTCTATTCTGACCAATCTTGGCTTGAAATCCACGTTGTCTGCAAACAGAACAGCCATCTTGCTTTCTTCCATATACTTGTCACATGGAGGACTGCTTTTGGCGTTGACTTTCAGTCTACGGATTAATATTTTAGTTAAACGTGTTTCTTGCATGCAGCATACTGTTGGGTCTTGCTTCTTCACTCATTCTGCCAATCTGTTTCTTTTGATTGACAAACTGAGACCATTCACATTGATGATTGTAACTGATATGTACTGATTTATTCTTGTTATATTATCTTCTTGTTGTTGATTTCCTTTTCCCCTCTTTTTGTTTAAGTGCTTGCCTTGCCTGGTGGATTCATTGGGACTGTTGAAATTATTGTGTTCACTATCTTTTTCTAGAGTATCTTTCAGAATTTTTGGAGTGCTGGTTTGGTGGTCATGAATTTGTTCAGGTGTTGTCATGGAAGTAGCTTATTTTTCCATAAATTTTGAAAAAATAATTTTACTACAACCCAATTTGGGTTTGAGATTCTTTGAGCATGAAATACTTCACTCCATGCTCTCCTTGAGTTATGGGTTTGAATTAAGAAGTCTGTGGTTCTGTGGTTTCCTTTCTAGGTGATAAGTTTCTTTTCTCTAGCAGCTTTTAGTTTTCTATTCTTGTGATGAATTTCTGGAATCTTGACTATTGTATGCCTTGGTGTAGTTTTTTTTTTTTTTTTTCTGATCATGACTATTTGGAGTTCTGCATGCCTCCCATATCGGTATCACACATTTTTTTTCCATGCCTGGGAAGTTTTCTGCTATTACTTCTGTCAATAGTTTTATATCCATCCTTGTGCTTTCTTCTTTTTTTTTGAGACAGGGTCTCGCTTTGTAGTTCAGGCTGGCCCTGAGCTCAGCCTCAAACTCACATCACAGCAATCCTCCTGCCTCTGCCTCCCGAGTGCTGGGATTACAGGCGTGAGCCACCACGCCCGGCACTGTGGACTGTGGTACTGATTGCTGCTGGGGTGAGTCTCCACGCCCAGTAGTTATATGGTTACTGGGGATCGAACTGGGGATCGAACCCGGGTCCTTGCACTTGCAAGACAGGTGCCAGAACCACTGAGCTAAATCCCCGGCCCACCTTGTGTTTTCTTCTGATTCCAATTAATCTTATATTAGTCTTCTTTGCATCATCTAGAAGTTGCTGGACTGATTTTTTGGAGTCCCTTACTATTTTTAAGAGGTCTTTCTTTAGGTGATCACTGACCACAACCTTGTCTTCTGGAACTGATATTCTATCTTCATGATGGCTGACTTTGCTGTGCATACTTTCAGCAGAATTTTTCATCTTCTGGATTTCTGTCTGATCTGTTTTATGAAATCCAGTTGTTTTTTGTGTTGGGGATTTGTGGTTTCCATGTCTTTCCTAAGCTCTTCTATTTTTTAAAGTCTGTATCTACTCTAGATTCACTAATCATTTCCTTCATTACAGCCATCATCTCTTTGTCTCTGTTTTGTGTTTGTCAAGAGACTTACTGACTTCTAACTTCCACTGCCACCATTTCACAAAGTTCAGCTGGGTGGCTTTCAACTTCTTCCGCCTCATGCCCCCTTGATTTGCCCACAGTGAGTTGGCGTTATGGGCTGCACCTGGCTTTCTGTTTTCTCATTTTTTATGTGTTTGTTGTTGTTTGATTTTTTTGTGTTGATGTTTGTAAATTGCTTATTATAGCTTTATTACTAGTACTGAGATGTCTTCAGGAAATGACTACTTTTCAGAGATGTCTTCTAGGTGTACTAGCTTTTGGCTTTGAAGTCTGCCCCAGGTTCCTGCCTCTTCAGTGTATTAGGGACAAGGGGTTGATGCCTGATGGGCCAACACTCAGTTCTTTGGTACTGGATATAGGATTGTTTATGACACCCAGACAATCTTGGTGTCGGCATACGAGGAAGATCGATTCATCACACGGACTGTGTTGCCACGGCTAAAGTAGCACAATCAGTGTGATAATGGCATCAAACACAGACTAGAAAATCATTAATAGTTTGTCACCTTTTAACACAGGTACAAGATTTATAGTTCCAAGTTCAATCCCCAGTACCAACAAAAGTATTTATAGCTATATAACAAAATCTAAGACAGATCAGAAAATTATATACAGTAAATATGCACTCAATAAAGTGATTTTATCTAAATGAGAGGAAATTTAAAAGGAATAAATAGAGAAGTAAGAGAAATAATAGAAGCAAGGGTAAAGGACAAAGGAAAATTACCTAAACTCGGGAAACTGGTGAAGGGGACAAGGGAATGAAAGAAGAAACAAAAACAAGAGCAAAATTAAACTGTGAACAGTGTTCACATTGATGAAAAACCACCACCAACAACAAGACAGTCAACAACAGCAAAGAAGAGCGCAGGCGCTGAAGGAAGGAGGAGGCAGTTTCTCCGGTCAAGCCTCTGCTTATCTTCTGGAGTCTGCAGTCCTGCGGCGTCTCCAGTTCAGGCGAGACGGCATTCGCTGGTAGACTCGGGCGGCAGTCAGAGCTGGATCGAGCTGGATGCCCCCGCAAGCCTTCAGTACAGGCAGGGCAGGTGCCAGTCGTAGCCCTTCAGCTCGGTGCCGGCTCAGCCCTGAGCCTGCAGCACTCTGAGTGTCTCGCACTGGCCTGACCGCGGCTCCGGGGCCCTGGTCGTCCCCGGTTATCGCTCTCCCAGCCCTGTGGAGGTTAGCACTGGGGGCCGGGAGAGAAGCCCACCCGTGGCTGCGGGAGTCGCAGGTTCAGTCGGCCCCTCCCTGAAATGGGGTCAGCCAAGCACTTTCCCCAGGGAGCCGGGAGCCGCGGGCTGGAGTCTCACCCGCTCTTGGGGCACAGCATCCGCGGCGCTGGCCCACCAGTGCTTCTCCCCGGAGGGGGCTGGAGCCGCCCGCCGGCGCGTGTCTCTGCCGCCTCCATCCGTCCCCTGCCCACGCCGGAGGGGGCAGAGTGCCGTCTGCTCGTCCCCTACCCACGCCGGAGGGGGCAGAGTGCCGTCTGCTCCCGCCACTTTCTGTTAGGTCTCTCTCTTCACTTCCTTGGTGGGCTCCAGTGTTCCCTTCAGGTCCTTCCCGGGTCCTCGGGACCCTCTTCTCTCCTTTTCGTCCCCAAGTTGTTATTTTCCAGTCTGGACCCCGGCTCTTGGGGAGGCTGGGCTGCTGCTGCTGCTGCTGACCACTCTGTCCTCTTCAAGCAGTGAATTCCCTGGTCAGAAAAACAGTGAGCTCAAGTAAATAACCTAATGTGGAGCCTCAAGGCTGGCCTTCGGAGGTTTCTGCCCATGGTCAGCTGGCTCCAGTGCAGGCTAGCCCGGCACACAGGGCAGGAGGCAGCAGAAGCCCAGCAGCAGCAGCCAGCTGGGCAGCCCTGCCTTTAAAAAAGGTGGGGAGGGATCCAGTAGAAACACACGGCAAGGAAACGAACCGGCCGTGCACAGAAGGGAGACCGGAAGGATGAACACAAAAGCTGAATTTAGAGAGAGTAGAGCGTGGCGCGCTGCGTTACTGGCACGAGCACTGAAGGTGCACAGGGGTAGGCGCTGGCGGGGGCGTGGGGTGGGAGCCTCCCCTGCCCAGAGCTGTGTGGACTGACGACGTGGGGAGGGAAACTAGCGGGTGGCGCCCACGGCTGAGCGGCACAGAACAGGGCCACGGGGTGTGTGGATGAGGCCCTCCCTGCGGGGCTGCGGCAGAGGCACCCTGAGTGCCCATCCTCAGGAGGTGGAAGCACAGCTAAAGACAGGCAGCTGAGAGGCTGCAGATTCGAGGCATCCCGAACAACCTGGGTAACGCGAAAAGCAGTGGGAAACAAGGAACAGGAAAAGTTCTGCAATGTGTGTGTGCGATGCAGATATATTCATACCTGGGGACCCGGGCCACACACGATGCAGTAGCTGTCAATGGAGGTGAGGAAAATACCAGCAGTCACAGAGGCCATTTAGTAATTAGATAAGAGAAGGCCTCAGGCCACGCTGGCCTACCGCCCACCCAGCCGCTCCTCTCCCACTGTCCAGCAGAGGGCAGCTTCCCCTGGAAGCTCTGGGGGCCCAGGCCCAGGACCCCCGAGTTTGAAAGGGAAAAGCAGATTCCATCAGACTCGGAACTTCCCTAGCGAGTAACAGCATGCTGTGGCGGAGTCTGCAGAGCCTTTCCGGGGGGCGCCTCACCCCACTGCCTGTCCTGCAGCCTCAGAGGGAGGAACCTGGAGCTGCCAGCCCCAGCTCTTGGTCCCCTGCTGACCCTCGAGATGTTGGTGACACCTGGTGAGGTCCTGTCCTCTGTCTCCAGCCCTCCAGGATGGAAGAGCTTTCCTTCACAGGTGAAAGACCCACCCAGAGCTGCGACCAGCAGCGCGCATGCGCCAAGAGAAAGAGGCGGCCTCTCCCACCTACGTTTTAGTCCCAGACCAAGGCCCCTCCAGCTGTAATGGCACCAGGGAGTCTGGCCAACGGCACCTAGCAACCATGTACTGCCTGCTCACTGTGAGGGCTGCGGCCCAAGAGCACACGCCGCAGGGACTCAGGGCTGATGCAGGGCTTGGCCTCACCTCTGAAAACGCTCAGCTGTTCCAAGAGGGATTTCTTGGGTTCCAGGGGAAACAGCTTCTGGTTCCTCCTTTTGGTGCAACATCACGGTCTCTCCTTAGTTAGGACTTTTCCAGTTGCAAGAAACAGAAAAGCACTGAAAACAGGCTCCAAAGAAAAGTGAGATATGATTGGCTTATGTGACTCCAAAGTCCAGAAAGAAAGCTGACCTGACAGTGCCGGGGCCGATTGGCCAGTGGAAAACTTCTCACTCTAGTGAATAAGCAGAGAAATGCAAAATAAAGCTATTACCCATCACTACTATGGGCAACACAAAAATCAAACACAAAAGCCCTAGTGTAATGAAGCCAGGCGTGGTCGTGCAGCTCTATAATCTGGGTACTCAGGAGGCTGAGGGAGGAGGATTGTAAATTTGTGGCCAACCTAGGGTGTAGTGAATTCAAGGCTGGCATACATCATGAGAGAGTGTGACTATCTGAAAGGAAGAAAGGAAGGAAGGAAGGAAGGGGAAGAGAGAGAAAAGGAAGGTAACTACTCTAGTTCCTGTGCTGGTGACGGTGTGGAGCAGCTGGAGGTCTCAGGGAGGTCCCCCAGGTGCTCAGTCCTTCTCCGCATCGCGTGTCCGGTGAGGAATTCTGTCTGCGTGTCGCAGGATTTGTGAACCAGCTATGAGGCTGGCACCCCAAACCAGATATCCCCTGAATGTGCAGCAACAGTTAATAGTAAGTACCGTGTGCTGAGTGCACATCACTCAGTTAGTGACAACACACAAGAGGCCACAGCATAAAAGCACAAGGTCCTAGGTTCCATCCCCCCATAAAAAGCATGGCTTCTAAATGCCATGCTGGCCACCAGTGGATGGCTACTTCTAAATGCCATGCTGGCCACCAGTGGATGGCTACTCAACCTAAAACAAACAAACAAGCAAACAAACTGTGGCCAGGAGCCAGCACTGCCACTTTGGAGGCCTCGGGCAGCTTGTCAAACAGTGCTGCCATCTGGCCTGCGAGCCGCCTTGGGGGCGAGACCCCGCGGGACAGGAACAGGGGACAGCACAGCTCTTCTTGGCGGTGCGAGGGTCACGCCAGGTGGGTGTGTGACAGTGCTGAGCCTTAGGGAAGCCCGGGTGCCCGTGTCGCACGATAAGGGCACTTTGCAAGACCCACAGGGCGAGCGCGGTGCTTCCGTTCCCACGAGATGCCTGCTCAGGCGGGCTCCCGCAGAGAGTAGAATGGAGACCCACAGGGGGGGTGGCGGGGACCGGGACTCTTACTCCCTGAGCACAGCGACTGCCAGCTGGTGAAAAGTTCTAGAAAGGACCGCGTTCGAGGCTGCACCATGCCGGGAGTGCACCTCACAGCACTAGTGTGCAGTTAAAGAGGCTCAAATGGGAGGAAGAATATGTGATGCGTGACCCCCCCACGTAAACACGCGTCAGGAGTGCGCGGCTACTTCCCATCGCTGAGCCGCCTTGCCCGCCGCTCAGCTCTGAGGAGGACGAGGTTATTCAGCTCGCAGTTGGCAGAGTTCCAGTCTGTCATCGGCTGGACAGGCCTGGCAGAGGGGCCTGGCAGAGGGAAGCAGCTCCCGGCAGGGCGGCAGAGGCTCCCTCCCAAATCACACCCGCTCTGAACTCCTCAATGGATCAGTCGGTACCTTACCCCATGATCCAGGCCTTGTCTGAGGGCCCAGAGGGTTTGGGGGACATCTGGACATCTGGACATAAACCATAACACATATAGTATATGTCAGCCTTAAAAAAGACCACGTCTTTTTGAACATGATGATATGAAGGATACTATGCTAAGGGAAACAAGCCAGGCACAGAAAGGCAAATGCTTTATGATCCTACTTATATGTGAAATCTAAAAGATTCAGACTCATAACAGGAGAGAATAGGGGCCAGGGATTTAGCTCAGTGGTTCTGGCACCTGCCTTGCAAGCACAAGGTCCTAGGTTCCATCCCTGGTAACCACATACAACAATGCTGGGTGTGGTGGCTTACGCCTGTAATCCGAGCACTCAGGGGGCAGAGGCAGGAGAATTGCTGAGTTCAGAATCAGCCTGAACTATAAAGCAAGACCCTGTCTAAAAAAAAAGGCAGAGAGCAGGATAGTGGTTGCTGGGAGATGAGGGATGAGGGAAATAGGGAAAGATCGGTCAAAGGGGGAAGTTTCCATCTGCAAGGTGAGTACACTCTGGAGTTCTAATGCACAGCAATGTGAATGTAGTTAGCAAGGATACCCAGGTGTGGTGACCCACGCCTGTAATCCCAGCACTTGGGAGGCTGAGGCAAGAGGACTGCCAAGAGTTCAAGGCCAGCACAGGATACACAGGGAGTTCAGGGCCAGCCTGAAGTACACAGAGAGGTGCTGTCTCAAAACAAAAACAAGAGCAATGCTGTATTGTACACGTGAAATTTGCCAAAAAGATAGATGCTAAGAGCCCTCAGCCCCACATACACATGCACACATACGCACATGTGCATACTATGTCACTGGGAGCAGGCTGTTGTCCTCATGGGTACTTTCGAGGAAGCTACCCCTTCCGGAGCTGGCCAGTCAGCCGGCTGCCATCAGTTGGCTGTCACGGGTGCCAACAGGTGGCTGCGCCTGGCTGTGCCCCTGTGGATGGACCGACAGTACCCAGGAAGAGCGCAGAGCCCGGAAATCCCCCTGTCCCTCCTGCCCCTGGCATTCTCAGCTTCCAACACTCTCGGGAGCAAGTGACGGGGCTGTCCGATTCCTGCCAACCCGAGCCTGGCCAGGCTGTCTCTGTGGGCCCTAGTGAGGTAAGGTCGCCACTGCGCTCGCGGAATCACCGCAGCTGTGGTGCGTGGTGCTGTACTGCAGTTCCGGCATCGAGCACAGGGCTCTGGACCTCTGAGCTGGGCCCGCAGTCTTCTGGTTTTGAAGTCTTTTGCAAAGTCTTGCTAAGTTGCCCAGGTTGGCCTTGAACCTCCTCCAGCCGACCTGCAACGGGACTGTTTATTATCTGTATAAATCCGTCATGGTGAGGGAAGAAGCAGGTAACCCCCATCTTTCGGCCTGCTCCCTGGGTGAAGCCATGGCTGTGAGCCTCCTCCAGGGCACCACGCGGGAGGCCTAAAGCACGCGTCCAGGGCCAGGCGAGGCTAGGCGAGACACAGAGACGAGGGTGGGGAGCCCCGAGGGGACTGGGGGCCGGGTTCCGGGTGAATAACCAGCCCTGGAGGGCGGGGCGGCCAGACGGGCACGCGTGCCCCTGTGTGGCCATTCTGGGCGTGGCTGCCCTGAGACCTCACCCCAACGTGGGGTTGGCGCTAACCAACAGAGCTCAGTCCCGCAAGAGCCCCGTCGCAGACTCGACCCTCTGCCGCAGCTTCTGTTGGCTTTGAGACAGGATCCCGCTATCTAGCCCAGGTGGGCCTCACACCTGGCGACCCTCCTGTCTCAGCCCCTTAAGTGCTGGAATTACAGGTGAGAGCCACCCCACCAGCTTCGCTTTGCAGGCTCTCGCCCTTCCACTGGGCTCCGATGCACTTACCCGACTGCCTACCTTTACCAGTGGCCCACACCTTCCTCTCTCCTTTACAACTCTTGAGAGGCGGGCCTGCAGGAACGTGTGTCACATGAGTAACTGACGCGCGAGGGCGTGTCCCTGCACGCACAGCTAGGGGGGCCCGGGCTGCCAAGGCAGCCTAAGTGGCCGGTGGTCACTCGATGGCCAAGATGGCACTCACCGAGGGAGAGTTGTGAGAGCCGTGACCCTGAAATCAGAGCGCAACGCCCCGGATCCCCAAAGGAGCGGATCACCTCTTCATGTCTCTGACACTCCTGCTCTGGCAAATACAGGGAGAAGAAACAAAGAACCTTCGTGGTACTGGTGTTGGGACTGAGGAGGTCGAGTGCCCGGTGGATGGCCCCGAAGGGCCCTGGGCCAGGGAGAGGGGTGGCCTGGCGTCAGGTTTCTCGTGTCTCCTGCCTGCAAACCACTGAAATGCGGGACTGGGGCTCCCAAGAGTGAGAGCCGCCTCCCACCGTCCACTCTCCCAGACGGGGCCAGGCTCGGGTGTCCGCCTGTTTACGGCGACAGCAAGCAGCAGAGCCGGGTGGCCCCCAAGGACCTGGCTCCAAGGGCGTCCTGTAAAATACTTTTTGATAAGACACGTAATTAAAAATTCACAGTACGAATCAGCGACAAGTGAGCCTCCCTCCACGAGGGGGCAGACCGTCGCCTCCGGGTCCAGGCTCTGCGCATGCGCACACGTCCTGAGCGCTGCACGCCGGGAGCTGGGGCTCTGCGCAGGCGCACACACGCTGCACCGGAACCACCAGCCGCACCGGAGTGCTTCATAACACGGTTTATTTGGCTGAGGCGCCGCAGGCCACGGAGTCGGGCATCTGGAGTACAGGTCTCAAGCGGGACCCCTGAGGACACTGCTTCACACGAGTGTGCACTGAGCTCGGTGCTGTCGGCTCACTGTCCCGGTCACCTGTCACGCAGGTCCCGAGGACACGGGGGTGAGCGTTCCGGCATGTGCGGTCTCGCTTCCCTGGCCACGCACCTTCCCAAGCCTCTGGCCAGCTTCCCGGTCTCCACCCGAAAAACCGCTGTGGGGACTACCCTGGGCGAAGTGAGCCTGGTGCCCTCCTGTGGCCCTCCGCGGGCACAGCATGGGAAGGCCCAGGACCCCCCACCCCGCACCCCCGCTCGTCAGCTGAGACCTCCGATTCCTCCCTCCCTCCTTCCCTCCTCCCTTCGTCCTTTCCTTCCTTCTTCCTCCCTCCCCTTTTCCTTCCCCCTCCCTTTCTCCAAGGAACTTCCCGTAGGGCCCTACTCTGCCACTGAGCTGCATCCTCAGCCCCCTCTGCTTGTCCTAAGATGCTGCCTCGGTCCTCCCACTTTCTCTTCATTCAGATACATCACCTGACACCCACAGCTCGAGGGAGGTGCGGTAGCTGTCCATAGTGGGCTGGCTCCCAGGCAGGACGCGGTGGCAGAGGAGAAATAGCTCATGGCGTGGTGGCAGGAAGCCGATGGAGGGAAGGAAAGGAAGAGAGAAACCAGCCCACAATCCGGTGACCACATCTTCCGATCAGATCCCACAGCTCTAACCACAGCGGTGGGCTACTCCATGAAGAGCGCCACGCCAGCGACCCAAACATGTCCCCAGAGGCCCTCCTCTGAGTGCACGAGGGTTTGGGAACACCTAGATAGAAACCATGACAGGTGCAGAAGGCAAAGATGAAGAGCCTCTTTTGAGAGAGCAGAGGTCTGACTTGGAAAATCCTGTGCGCTTTGGTCCAGAGAGTGAAGTCAAGAGCAGAGAAATGGTGGGGCCGGGGAGTTAGCTCAGTGGTTCCGGCGCCTGTCTGCAAGCGTAAGGACCTGGGTTCAATCCCCAGTAACCACATACTATACTGGGTGTGGAGACTCACGCCCAGCAGCAACCAGTACCACATACCACAGTGCCGGGCATGGTGGCTCACGCCTGCCATCCCAGCACTCAGGAGGCAGAGGCAGGAGGATTGCTGTGATGTGAGTTTGAGGCTGAGCTCAGGGCCAGCCTGGACTACAGAGTGAGACCCTGTCTCAAAAAACAAAAACAAAAAACAA
This sequence comes from Petromus typicus, assembly GCA_004026965.1. Taxonomy (NCBI): domain Eukaryota; kingdom Metazoa; phylum Chordata; class Mammalia; order Rodentia; family Petromuridae; genus Petromus; species Petromus typicus. The sequence goes on from PVIR01043717.1 coordinate 10,257, forward strand.
ACAAACAAAAAAAAGAGCAGAGCAATGGAGTCTGAGGACTGAGACTCTGGAGAGCAAAAGCGAAAGTGAAGGGAGGGTTCGCAAGACAGAGTCCACAGTAGTGAATGAGACCACACGTAGGGAAACCACAAGTCACTCAGCATTCCCTAGGGTTGCAGGCCTCTGTGAACTCCCAGAGGGCCACACCCCAGGACACCCTCCACTTTGAAACTAACGCAGTGATGCTCCAACTAGCGACTCAGGAGACTGAGGGAGGAAGATCACAAGTTTGTGGCCAGCCTGAGCAACAGCACAGGCAAAATAGACTCTGTCATGAAAAGATTATTCCTTTGATTTGCTTTTAAGCCATGCTTGTTTTCTTTACTTCTGCAGAGGAGACATATCTTGTCCCATTGACAGTCATGAAGGCCTAGTGTGTGAGAGTTTGGGTCATTCTGCATGATGAGAAGATGAGTGAATGTCCTCCCACCATACTGAGAACTGGACCTGGGGCTTCATCCCGGCCTATATCCTTAGCAGCCCTTTTAAGATAGGATTTTACTGAGTCACCGGTGAGATTGAATTTGCCATTCTCCTGCCTCAGCCTTCCACGGTACTGGCATTACAGGGTGATCACTACGCCTGGCTCACTTCTCATTCCTTTAAGAGATCTCCCCAGAGACATCCTTAAAGAGTTCATACCATTTAACTTATGTTTTTGTACAACGTCCAGCATACACACAAAACCACACTATCCAGCATCTTCATGCGATGTGGTTGACAATTGGACAGAAGCTTAGTTTTATCAACTTGGATTGTATCTCTGCTGCTCAGTATAAAGCCTAACCCATACTAGGCAGTCAAGAAGTATGTAGCAAATCACAAATTTCCTTAAAACATTCCTGACAGAACAACCAAATGTATGGAAAAGGAAGGAAGAAGAAAGACACCTAATTACATGTGGGAGCCTCCTGCCCAGCGCAGAAAGAGAAGTTGGGGAATCTGAGGAATCCCTTATGGAGCTCTCTGTCTGTGGCTACCTATGTGAAAAGCTATGGATTTTTCTGCACATAACATCGACTTTCATAGCAACTTACACTGTGTTAGTAACACTGCACATCTGTATTCCTGTCACCCTTACCTGCAGTCCTCCTTTGGTCTCGAGGAAACAGGCACAGAAAATTCAGTAACTTGCTCACGGCCAAAGTCTGGACAGCAGAGTGAGGAGTTCAAGTATGCCTAGTGAGTAAAGTCTGAAGCTTCTCAGTCTGAGAGAAGAGTGGCAGGAAGACACTGCGGAGAACCCTGAAAACTCCTGTGACTGCAGTAAGGTGGCCAAGAAGCTGCCCCGTGGACCGTGAGGGCGTAGTACAGATACAGAGGCCACCTCGTTAAACAGAAAGATTTACTTCACGCTCGGCTTTTCACCTGTCTTCTGAGCTCTGAAGCCAGGCCTTCCAGAAA
>PVIR01043718.1:0-11582 GCA_004026965.1 Petromus typicus
AAAAAAAAAAAAAAAAAGAAGTGCTTGGAGCAGGGGCTGTGAGCGGCAAGACCTCCAGCCCAGTGACATGCCCACGCACACTGCCCAGGAGGCAGATGACCAGCAGTCCTGTCCCTCCCACCCACGCACCCACTCCCAGCACTTTTCCCTGGAGAGGAAGTGTGTGCCCCCGGGATTTTCACCTGGCCCTACCTCCGACTTCTGACCCCACCCACTCCCAGAGGCCACGGAATCTACAGGGCTGGACAGGCCACAGGAAACCCTGCAGCGAAGCTGCCCAAATCCACCTCTTCCCCACTCCAGCTCTCCTACCTCTCCCGGCTCATCCAAGATCGACATCCATCCCTTCTTGAAGTTGAGCAGATCGGGCTGTGGGGAGATGAGGAGGCAGGCGGGTCAGGCCCCACCGAGCTGAGGAAGTGGTGCTGCACCCAACCTGGCCAAGTCTGTGAATGAGGCTCTGAGAAGGCAGCAGAGAGGGGTAAGGGCCAGAAACCCCCCAATCCAACAGGTCCGCCCAACACTAGGGTAGCCTCGGCCTCTTTCACCAACAGCCGGCATCCGCTGGGAGCCAGGAGACCAGCTGAAACACCACAGAAGGCTGAGCTCCCCTCCGTGCAAGCACGGGGAGGGGGCCTGGGGCCCTGGTCTGCAAAGAGATCCCTGGAGAGCCCAGCAAGCAGCCCAGGGCAGCAGGACGAGCAATCTGTCCAGGTCCTCCTTGACCTGGCCCAGTTGCCCCCAGGATGGCATCGTGCTGTGCCCACCCCACCCACTGACTGGTGGTCCAGCCACTCCTGCCCTTTCCTTGCCTCCTGGAGACCCCGAGAGGGGAGCTGGTGCCGGGGTGGGTCAGAAACCCTCTGGTTCCCCTCTTGGGGAAGGCCGTGACACCTCCATCTAAGCAAGCCCTACCTGCTGGGTCCTGCCCAGGGGAGCAAAGCCCCGGGGCCTGGGGGGTCCAAGCTGCAGCATGGTCCACGGGGTCCTGTGAGCCAGACACCCTGCCAGGCCTAAGTGACAAAGCTGCTCATCCTGGCATCTTACCACCAGACCTCCTGATTGCTGGGTCCTTCCAAAGCCTCAGTTCCTGCCCACAGGCAGAGAGGCGGGCAGGGCGGGCCAGGCAGGCAGGCAGGGAGGAGGCAGCCACCTGTTGCCATGGCTCTGAGCCCACCTATCAGGGCTTACATCGAGGCCTCACCAGGCCAAGGTGTCTGGTTGCAAGGAGGGAGCTGTGGCAGGGCTCAGCACAGGGTGGGCTGCGGGCGACAGCAGAAACTAGAGCCAAATGACCTGGTCATCTCTCCCGACCTCCTTCCAAGGAACCCTGGTCACCTCCGCAGGTGGAGGAGGTGGGCTGGAGGGGGCACGGACTGGCAGCTTGGGCATCCAGACCCATGGTGGGGACATTAACAGGCCGGCAGTCTCACCTCAGTCTCACCTAGAATACCTGTCGGAGGGAGGAGCCAGGAAGGCCGGGCTGTGTTCGTCCTGTGCACTCTCTATCCTGCCACCTGTGCCAAGGCTGCCCAAGCTAAGACTGAAAACTGGTAACTACTGTACCTTCCTCTACCTCCCTTCAGCCTGAGACCACCATGGCTGCAGGGCCTGGCCCCACAGGACCTACGAAAAGCTGCTGAATAGCTCTCACATTCCCAGGCTGTCTTGTGTTTTGGGGACTGGGGAGCTCCATCCCAAGCTGGCCCTAAGCTCCAAGCTCCTGGGGACAGATCCACCAGGCTGGCTTCTCGGGGCTGCCCAGAGTGAGCCTGGAGGACCAAACAGACGATAGCCGGTCAGGTGAGAGACTGGCCCCGAGGCTCTGGCATCTGAGCCAGGGCTCCCAGAGGACACAATGACAGTCTGCGGGACCACCAGGGCTGCCGGGGAAGGACAGAGACTCTGACATTCCTGAGTCACACCTCTCTGCTGCTTGATGTGACAAGCGACGGAGGATCCTGCCCTTCCAACTGGCTTTCCACCATCCTGGATGTGCTGCAGAGAGGAGCCAGGGACCCTCCTGGGACCAGTGCTGACATACCACATGTCATGTCACGTGTGACTACCACGGCAATCATGGGGAAAGGAGGCTGCCATAGCATGTTTCTCTGGTACTGGGGTCTTAACCCAGGGCCTTGCACATGCTAGGCTAGCGCCCTACCACCCAACTGCACTCCCACCATTTTTAATTTTTTGAGACAGATCTTCCCAAGTTGCCCAGACTGGCTTTGAACATCTGATCCTCCTGCCTCAGCCTTCTGAGTAGCAGGAATACAGACACATTCCTGCACCCAGCCAGTGTCTTTTTTGAGACAGAGAGGGTCTCACTATGTAGTCCAAGCAGATCTTGAACTCACTATGTAGTCCAGGCTGGCCTTGAACTCTCAGCAATCCTTCTGCCTCAGCCTCCCAAGCGCTGGAATTACAGCTGTGCCCCAGTACATCCAGCCAAGGTAAGTCTGTAAGTCCCCTGGCAGGGAAAGCTGAAGTCACTATCAACTCATGCTGCAACTTCACCCCAGCTCCTGGGGCTATCCACTTCTATACGCACAGGGCCTCAGTTCCTCTGTCCCCTCTGAGAGCATCAAAAGGCCCTGCCCGGCTGGGATGAGGCCTTGTCCCCAAGGCACAGCCCCCTCTAAGCAAACACTGCTAGGGCTATCACAAGCTCCTTAAGACCTCCAAGCAGCTTGGTGTGTAATGTCAGTACTCCAGAGGCTGAAGCAGGAGAACTGCTGTAAGTTCGAGGCCAGTTTGGACTACATAGAGAGTTCAAGGTCAGCCTGAAATATGTAGGGAGATCCTGTCTCAAAAAAACAAACAGAAAAACCTCCAAGGGTGGCTCTAAAATGAAGAACAGTTGTCTTGGGATGGTACAGTAGCCTTAACCTCCACTCTGATCCAGGCTCCTCCATGCAGTGCTCCCAGATGCCCAATGCGCAGACTCTGAGCACTTCACAGCTGCCTTGCCGTTGGCTTGAAATGCTAGGCTTCTGCCATTGCTGAACAAGTCCCTACCCATGCCTGAAGCCCCAGCTTAATTGCCACCTCTGTGCCCCTCTCCTGGCTCACACCACACACTGAGCTAGCTGCCCCCGACCTGCCCTCCTGCCACCCCTTGTGCAGGCCCTCATATCTCCCCCCAGGACCCAGCACCGGTGAGGGTTTAGGGAGTTTTTTTTTTTCTTTAAAGCATCAGACAACTGTCCTAGGGCAGGACATCAGCTACAAACAAGAGCCACGGCCCCAGCCTGTGGGTCTTAAGGGGAGAGACAGACAGTAAACAAGGGAACTAGTATATAATTTGATGCCGGGCAGAGCCGGGGGAGGAGGCTCCTCAGCAAAGTAAAACTGGGCTGAGACTCTCAGAGGGAGTTAGGAAGACATCCTAACTCCTGGCCACCACAAATCAGCTCCCTGACACCTCTGAACCATCACCTATCCCCAAAAGCTGTGCTACTTCCTCTGTGCAGATCACTGAGCCCTGGTTGTGGGGCCAGGAAGATGTGCTAGGCCAGAGAGGGGCACAGGGAAGGCATCCCAGAACACCAACTCAGATCAGGCTAGCGTTTGAATGGGACCAGAATGACTCCGGTAAGCACCATGAATGCTGATCCTGAGTCTGCTCCGCTCTGCAGCCTCCTGTGGCTCCCCGCCACCCCCGGCCCATAGCCCAAGCTGCTTTTGGAGCCTTAAGGCACCCCTTCCCTTCACTCCTCAAACACGGCCCCCAGCCTGGGTCCACACTGCAGCCTCCTCTGATCCTGCTGCCCCCTTCCCTAATCCACCTACATCTGACAAGGTCCTTTGATCCAAGACATGAGCCTGTGAAGCCTCCTTGCACCAGCAGTGACATGCGGTCCCTCCTCCCAGCATGCTGCACCTATCAGGCTCAGCCTGCACTGTCCCGGGAGGGAGCAGCAACTGTGGACATTTCTTATCAGTCCCCTAGGGGGAAAAAAAAAAACTGGGACAGAGCTGGATAGGGACCAACCTTGTCCCTGGTATGCCTCTCCTCACTACTCTACGCTTCAGTTTTCCTGCCTTTTGGTGCGGACAGGACCTCACACACCTCAAGGGGTCCATCAGGGACCCTAAAAGCACTCACTGGGCGATGTAACCATCTCCCTCTGGGCCCAGGACACTGACTCAGCTTCTCACCCCACATCCCTCTCTGCCGGGGAAGTGAGGTTCCTGACGACAGGAAGGGCCAGGAGGGAGGTGGCAGGATGTGTGGAGGCCGAGGAAGTCCAGGCAGCAGGGCCAGGTCATCGGGCTCACAGCGGCAGGGGCCCAGCACCACGCCCCCTGCAGCCCGGCCCACTCTTCACCAAGGCTCCACTCCCTCCAAGGCTGACACACGTCTGTGCACACACACACACACCCTGCTCATCCTCCAAGAGCCTGAGCCTCCCAAGGGTAGTAGCTAGAAATCAAAAGCAGCCACACCTCTCCCTTCTAAAACATCATGGTCAAGTGACCCAACTGACTCTGCAAGGAAATCTTCCTTTGGTCAACTCACCAATGCCCTTCCCCAAGCCTCAGTTTACCCTACCTGTGAAATGGGAAGAACAGCAACGTCAGCGGTGGGGCTCCTAATAGTAAGTAAGCCACAGGTACGGAAAGGCTTGCGCAGAGAGCCCACTCCAGAGAAAAACACAAACCATCTGCCCCCACACCACTCGGAGCTCGCCCTAAGGCTCCAGCCCGGAAGACACCACCTCAGACGTTCCAGGATGGACTCTTGAGACGCACCCTTCTCACTAGCCCCAATCTCGGGCCAGCGCCCACAAGGACGACTCAAGCTAGGTCAGTGCCCCCTATTCCGACCCCTGGCGATCAGTGGATCGGGGCCGTGGTCTGAAGCCCCTGCAGCCTGGGGACACCAGGTCTTCACCCCAGGGGCAGGCGGGGAGGGGAAGAGGGTCGTCCCGGATCCGTCCGAGACTTGTCCCGTAAAGGAGGGGATGGGGGACTCCCTGGGACGGGTCGTTTCCATCGCCAAAGGTCGCCTGGGTTCCCGGGGACATGAGCAGGAGCCGCCCCAGCTCGCCGCTCGGCGGTCGGCCCCCCCCCCCCCCGGCCGGGGAACATAGGGCTGCCGCAAGCACTCACCGTCATGGCTTCGCCCCGGCGCGGCGGGGGACCGCGAACAGGAAGGAGGAAGGGGCCCTCGGGCCAGGCTGCACAGCGCGGGCACCCCGCCGCCCCTCTCGGCCTCCGGCTGCCGCAGCTCCAGCCCTTCCCTTCCCCGCCGCTGTCCCGGCCCCTTCCATCCGCCCATAAAACTTTTTTTTTTTTTTTAAACTTCCTGGGAGGACCCGGACTGGCCAATGGGCTGCGGAGACGCCAGGACAAACAGCGGCGGAGGCAACGCGATAACCAATGAGAACGCGGGATAGGCCCGAGGGCGGGGCCTGCGCGACGGGGCGGACGCGCTAGGGCGGCACAGATCAGCGGATGGGGGCGGCGGCCAGGAGGGCAGGCGCAGCTTCGGCCTTCGGCGCGGGACTGGAAGGAAGGAAGGGCTCGGCGCGCAGGTGACTCCGTCCGGCGACAACACGCGGGACTGGGGATATGCGGACGTGGCCCGCTAGTTGCTCGGCTCCACTCTTCAACCCAGCTCCCAGCGCAGGGGCCACTAGGTCTCTGCCTGGTTGGATGGAGACATGGGCCAGACACTACACTACTCAGCGGGTCGCACTTGTTACCAGTGTAGTGGACTTTCGTCCTCCCCACAAACCTGAGAGGCAGGGCTCCCTGTCCTCATTTTACTAATACCATCCAAGGCTTAGACAGGTGCCTAAGGTCACACAGAAAGAGAAGGAGTCGTTAAGGACTAAGCTTTGGGTTCTGAGTGTCGGTGCACAACCATTGCTCGGTTTGTAAGAGCACTGCAATTTGTTAAAGCTGATATGCGTCCTGCGATGAGGGACAGAATTTATTGCTAAGTGCACGTGACAACCTGTGTAGCATAGTCATTAAAATCCTGTTGTTACTTAAAGCGTTTTTTCTGTGTTTCAATTTCACCCTGTGTAGAATGGGCTAATGCTCCTACCTCCTACCATGAGGTCAAGTTCTAAGAATGAACAAGCTCCACCCTGGGGATTTAGCTCAGTGGTTCCGGCGCCTGTCTTGCAAGCGCAAGGACTCAGGTGCCAGGTGCCGGGTTCGATCCCCGATAACCACATACAACGTTAGGCGTGGAGACTCATGCCCACCAGCAATCAGAACCACATACCACAGTGCCAGGCGTGGTAATCCCAGCACTTGGGAGACAGAGGGAGGAGGATTGCTGTGAGTTCAAGACTGAGCTCAGGGCCAGCCTGAACTACAAAAGTGAGATCCTGTCTCAAAAAACCCCCACAAGTTCCAGCCAGTTTGAACCAGCCGCCAGGGGACAGTCACACATATACCACCAGTATTTCAGAGCAGCCTGGCAGCAATGCCTATGAATTACGGCCCTGTTGTGAGCGTGTTAACCATTAATCCAAGTAACACACATAGAACAACCTCCTTACCCCTAGTTAGCTGTCTTTAGATGGGATTAGTAAGCAAGCCGAGGTTACTTTCATTTCTGTTATTCTACTGCCTTGATTTAGGTTTCAAAAATCATTGCTTTCGGGCCGAGGATTTAAGCTCAGTGGTTCTGGCGCCTTCCTTGGAAGCACAAGGTTCCTAATTCAATCCTGGGTAACCATATAAAACAGTGCTGGGTGTGGTGACTCACGCCTGTAATCCCAGGACTCAGGAGGCAGAGGCAGGAGGATGGCTGTAAATGTGAGGCTCACCTGGGCTACATTGCTCTTATAACTCCTATCTCTGTGTCATACATAAAGAAATGAAAACCCAGAGGAGCTGATGTTCTTTGCCAGCATTGCCCACTGGGAGCTTCCCTATTGTGATGGATGACAGGAAGTCACCTGGGGAGACACTGTGGCCTCAGGTGTGTGTGCAGTTTCCCATTGTTGTCACCCTGCACTTCAGTCAAGCCCTCAGGGAGGAGAAGCGGTTCCTGGTTTCTAAAGCCTCTGCTCTACCCAGAGTGCTCACGTGTGAAACTGTCAGTTCTCCCAATGCTGGGAGGCTACTTGGCGCCTATTCCGAGCATTCGTCATCCAGCCTGTGATCCCCATCCTCGTGCACACCTTTTCCACACTGGGGACAATGCTGGCCCCTGCGAATTCCCAGGATTAGCCACATCCTTGTACTTCCCGATTGCCGTGTCTGGAACACTTCTCTTCCTGTCCTTCCACCCCAACACACACATCTTACCCTTTGCCACCCGTAGAAGTTTGTCTAGAAAATTCCTCCTCACCCTTCAAGTCTCATTTCAAAGAAAACCAGAGTAAAAGCCAGAAACCCCTTCGCCGTGCTCCTGGCAGCTGCAGTTCCTCCACTAAAGTAATGGGCACAGTGTGTTCTGAGCAGTGTACACTGGCGTCCTCCCCAGGCGATTATCCTATGGGCAGGGAGAGGGTTTCTCTGTCACTCTGAGGCAGCCCAGGGCCAGCGTCGGCCGCAGTACTTCCTCAGTGAACACCGGTCAGATGAATGAACACACAAATGAGCAAAGCACAGCTTACTTCAGGAGAGTGGAGGTATTGGCACAGCCTCAGCGACCCACAGGTATGATGTTAAGCTGGCAAAGACCAAGGCTACCAAACTTTGGAGCTTCTAGTTTCAAGCCCTGGCTCTATCGAGGCTCAGAGCGGGGAGACAGTGGCCCAAAGCGCACCAGTTAGGTGCAGAGATAGAATCTGAGCCAGGCTTCCGGGTAGTTGGCCTGGGGCAGACTCCAGTGGGAGACATGTTTACAGTTTCTCCAATAACCATGCCGAGGCCTGGCTGCGCAGCCCCGTGCCTAGTGCCCGGTTGTTCTCATCTCCAGACGGGAAAACATCTGTCCCCAAGCTCCCCAAGACTTGAGGGAACATCAGCATGACTCGAAGGGCCGCAGGAGCACTGAGGAGATCCCCATGCACCCCAGGAGAGGATTTGTAAACACAACTCTGAGCTCCGGCAGAGCAGGGTTGGAATGCCGGCTCTGCCCCTTGTCCCCATGTGACCTGGAACAAGTGACTCTCCCCATCCTCTTTTCCTCATCTATACAATGGACAGCGGGAATAAGTGGGCCTGTGGGTGAGGAGCAGGCACAGGCAGGCCGCGCCGGGAGCAGGGCATGCAGTCGGGGCTCCATAACGGCCGCTACCAGTCACCGTCATCCCAGACTGCTTCTCCCCACTCCTCTCCCACTTCTCTCTGTGGGAACTGACCTGCCCCTCCTGCCGGCCCACCCCGCTCTGTGTCTGTCAGTGACCTTTCGTTAGCACCCTGCCCAGATAAGCATGTTTGCCCGGCTGCCCCGGAGCCCGATGCCACAGAGCAGTAGCGAGCATATTGGGAAGTGGATGAGGAAGTGCACAGTTGGACAGCGTTCCTCATCTCTGTGACCTGACCCTGTGTCCTCCCTGCACCCAAGTCCCACAGATTTGCCCCTAACAGATGCCTCAGCCAAGACTCTGTGAGCTCTGCGGTGACCTCTCCTGTCCAGGAGAAAGGACGATGAACTCCTTGACAGCCTAGCTGTGTGACCTCAAGTAAGTTCACCTACCTCCCTGAGTCTCATTCTCTTCATCTGCAAAATGGGTCAGTGTCTCCAAGGTGCTGACCAATTGCAGTGAGGCCTGTCCAAGTGAGGCAGCCTGTGACCCCTGCAGATGTCCCTCTCCTACTAATAGGGGCAGGAAGGTTCAAGTCACATTTCCTCCCCTCCCTGCCCTTGGAGAAGCCCCGGGCAGAGGCCCGAGTGTTTACAGGCCTCTCTGGGCAGAGGATGGGTTACGTAATGCCAGATGTTTGTACAACTGGCGTGGGCCCAGGTCTGAGACACGCTCTGTGGTCCCAGAGCCCCTGAAGCCCTCCCCGCTTCCCTTTTCCCCCTCCTGGCTCTCTGGCCCGGAGCCGCTGAGAGCTGCAGAAACTGTCAGCTTTGTGATCATCGGTCAACCCTCACCCTGATCCCTGCCAGGCCCCCAGCGCTGCCCTGGAGGTGGGACATTCACCCCGAAATGAGCGAGGAGCTCAGAAGCTGTGGAGCCTACTCCCCTTCCAGGGGACCCCTGGGACCTCCCGTTTCTGTCCACCCTCACCCTTCCAGCCCCCGTGGGAGCCAGCCTACCCTTTGCCACCTGAGGACCCCCAGGGACAGCAGGAACGGATTGAACAGCGTGGGCCGGTCCCCAGGCATCCTCCATGAGGTCACCAGTCGGCCCTTGAGCGGGCTCCCAGCCTTGCCCTCTGCTGGCCTCTTGTCTGCCTGTTAAATAGGGTCCGATGTTGGCCGCAGGTTCCTTCAGCAGGAGGGGGACGCCCCTGGCCATAACCTTCCTGCCCATTCTGCCACCATTGTCCTCTACCACCGCTCCCAGGGGTGGTACTGACCACAGATGTGTGTTCAGCCCAGCAACATTCAGATTATTGCTCTCTAGGTTCCTAATGTTAAATAACCCAGAAATTATTAAATACCTATTTCTGATTTCTCTTAAAACCTAAAGATACAGAAACTCCAAGCCCATCTTCCTCATGGTGACAACCATCTGGAGCCAAATGGTCAGACACAAGTACCCCCGTCCCTGACTCTCGGCTTTGATTTGTGACACCAAGTTACAGGAAAGAGACTCTTAGAGACACCTTCACAGGACCCCAGAACACTCTCCCTCCCAGGTCATCCTTACTGGGGAAACTGAGGACCCAGCAAAGCAGAGGCGCTGGCCCAGGAGTCACCAGGCAGGGTATAGGGCACCACTGGGGTGTCCCTTTTTGGAGTCTGCAGATTCTTTGCAAGAACTTGCAAAGGTTGGGGGGGCTTGGGAAGGCATATTTCCCCCACACTTGGGTACACACCTCTCACCCTAGCACCTAGAAGGTACTCACTGCGTGTTTGTGCATGAATGAGTGAATTAGTGATTGAAGTAGTTAACACTTGTGTTTAGTTAAGAGTGCCTCAGATAAGGGGCTGCTGGGAGACCAGAGAGGCCCCCTAGTATCGCTGTTTCCCCTTTGTCCACAGAGCTGTCTCCAGGAAGTAAGAAGCAATAACCCCAAAAGAGGAAGAACAAATTGGCCGGAGTCCCTGTCACCTCCCCATTTCACAGATGGGAAGACTGGCTAGTGATAGGTCACTCAGACCAGTGCAGAGCCAGGAAGCAGCATGGGGGAGGAGGGGCCAGAGGGAGCGCTGGGTGGGAGGCCCCTGCTTAAGGCTCAGATTCAAGTCCAGCCACAGACTATCTGTGTGACCTGGGACGATTCTCTGCCTCATTTCCTCATCTGCACGGTGCAGGTTGGATAAGTCCCTACAGCTCAAACTAATAGCATGGCCAGACTTAGGGCCCTAGGCTGCTGGACACATGTTCCCTGTCACACCTGGCTTTTCCCGTGGTGACACAGGGAACAGTGGGATGAGGAAAACAGCCCTAAACAGTCTATCTCGCTCTCCCTCCCCTCTGACATCACCCCTGTGGAAGCCAAGGGTGACGAGAATCATCTGGTCTGCAGGTCGTGGGCAGGGGTGGGGCTGAGCTGTCTCCAGCTGGCGCCACCTCCTGTACACATCCCCAGGGCTCTAGGCCCCCCCTCTTTGTCACTTCAAGCCCTCTCTAGCCCTCTAGAACCGGAAGGACCTGGCCCTCAGAGGCCCTTGGAGGCCATCAGGCTCAAGACGTGATGTGGGGAAAGGCAGTGACCTTTTCAGCAAAGCCCAGCAAGTTAGAAGCGGACTTCTGACCCCTGTCGTCTTCCCCACTCAGGTCCCTAAACCAGAGGTGACTCTGCTGTCCGTCTCGAAAGCCCCTCTACTCAAGGCCCTATTCCCATGCACAGATGACCCCATGGCAGAGCCAACCTTGGTCTGGAGGGCCCCAAAGAGCAACTCAGCCCACCTCCAACCCTGACTCCCTTCCCGTGCCCTCCCTGTGAGCCCAAGGACCCAGCTACCGAGTCTGTCTGCTCCTGCTCGGCCAGTGAGGCTTCACTTCTGGGTGGTTCTGATGCCTCAGACTCTCCTGGTTGGAACTGGAGATAAGAAAGACCCCAGATTAGCCCAGGTTATGACCCAGAGTCTATCCATCTGCCCAGCTCATCTCCAACTGTCTTCCATCCACCCAGCACCCAGAATTGATCAATGTTCCCTAACACCCACGCTGCATTATGCACCTTCTCACACACCCACCATACGTCACCCATTTGTACATTTATCCTCTACATACGCATTGCCCACCGATCCAACATCCATGTGTCCTTCCTCCATCCGTGCAACATCTGGCTGTCCATCCATCCATCCGTCCGTCCATTCATGTATTCTTCCTTTCATCTATCCATCCTTCCATCCATTCCTCCCGTCATCCTTCTTTCCATCCATCCATTCTTCCTTCTACCATCTGTCCATCCTTCTATCCATTTCTTCCATCCATCCATCCATCCATCTTCCACCCAACACATCCAACCAACCATCTGTTCACTACAGTACTCATCCAGCTAAGCAGCATTCACTTATCCATTACTCATTGTCCCTCCCA
>PVIR01043719.1:0-11580 GCA_004026965.1 Petromus typicus
AAGTGTCTCTTGAGCTGGGAATCATGGAGGTCATTGATGATGTCTACAAGTAGTCATGCTCTCTTTTTGAAAGTTCTTGGAGCAGAAGTCAGATTGCAGAAAATTAAAGTATAAAGAAGAAGTGAGAATGTGGGAAGGAGTGTGCATGAATCATTTGTATGAGAAATTCAGCTATGACAGACAGCAGAAATAGGGGGTAATGGTCAAAAAAGAGATGTGATTTCATTTTTAATGTCACATACCAAGCACGTATGCTTCCTGTAACTTGGACTTGTGTTGCATAAGAAACCAAGAAGCAACTCCTGAGTCTGAAGAGGAGTTAGAATAAGAGCCCATGTGGAGAAATTGAATGGCAGTTTATAATATGACTCATATGGAAAAATCCTATAACAAACATTCAAGTATACTTTCCTCTTCCAAACTCCAAGCCATTCTAAACAGATTGTTCAGGATTTAATGGAATACCTCAACCCATGAAATGACTTGAGGTCTCTGTAGTGTAAACTTCCAGGGAAGGAGAGATCATTATTGAGAAAGTAATTCAAAGTTTAAAAAAGAAAATGCAAATGTCTCTTTAATTTCCTGAATGTCCAGTTGATCTGTCTCAGGAGGTATAGATGGCAGAAAAATCTCACTCCACCCTCTGTAAAAAAAAAAAAAAAAAAAAACCCAGCCCACTGTAGCTCGTGGTACTCAGGACCTCAGACGCTCATAATTTCCTGCGCTCATTTGAAAATGGCTCCACAATAGATAAAATTTCAGTCTCCAAACTCAATCTCAACCAATGCAACTGATGTGTTTATTTAAAATGGAATCTGATCCTGCATTTGAACAAGTAGTAAAAACTAGCAGTCAACTCAAGATCTCATGTACTTGCCGGGGTGTGTGCACGTGTGTGTCTGTGCGCATGTGCGTGTCTATATTACTTTGGAGATGCAGAGGGAGATTTTTGTGTCATACCAAGATTCACTGGTGGGAAGTCGCCTGTGTTCTTTGCAGTTGATTCATGGTGTCACATGCTGCGGTGCAAGGAAAGGCACGATCGTTATCTGGCCCGTGCTTGTTTCTTCATATAGATTGTTGCTATAAAGTTGTTGCTCTTTTTCCTCGTCTTGTGCTCCTCGAACCACCTTTGAGCTTTTCTGGAACTTGTGGGGAAGAGTCCACGCCGTCCCGAGCCTCTGAGCTGCGGCAGATTTGATGAGGCTGCGTGGAGTCCCCTGCCTGGACGCCTGGTTGGCTTTTGCAGCTCTGGAGCTGGGCTCCAGGAAAGCAGGAGGTAGGACTCTGTCCTCAGATGCCCCAAATCTCTCCCAGAATCTCCAGCCTACCTCTCCTAAGAGCTGGCCTGCAATAAGGGAGGTGAATGAACCAGAGAGCCTCTTTCTCTAGGACTCTGTCCTCAATAGTCCTGGATTTCAGAGAACTTTTTTTCCTAAAACAGAATATTTGTTTAGTTTGTGTGCAAGGTATCCTGGTACTTACTTTCTTTTTCCAAATCTGTGGGTTACAGTCTGACCTAAACTTGGTAACTTAAAAAAAATCCTCTTGGGCTGGAGATTTAGCTCTGTGGTTCTGGTGCCAAGCGCAAGGTCCTGAGTTCGATTCCCGGTGATCACATACAACAATGCTGGCCATAGTGACTCATGCCTACCTCTCAAGATATAATCTTATTACTATATAACTCAGCCATTTTCAGAGCACAAGTTGATAGTTTTCAGTGTATTCCTCAAGTTTTACAGCCCTCATCAGCATTTTTAACCAAGACCAAAGGTCTTGCTTGCTTGTTTGGTTGTACACTTCTGTTACCTTCCCAGCGGCACTGGAAAGGTACCCAAACGGGGGGAGAGTATATAGTGAAAGAAAATAGAGGGCTGGGGATTTAGCTCAGTGGTTCTTGCAAGCCTAAGGACCCGGGTTCGATCCTCAGTGACCACATACAATACTGGGCATGGAGACTCACGCCCAGCAGCAATCAGTAGCACATACGACAGTGCCAGGCATGGTGGCTCACGCCTGTAATCCCAGCACTCAGGAGGCACAGTCAGGAAGATTGCTGTGATATGAGTTGGAGGCTGAGCTCAGGGTCAGCCTGAACCACAAAGCGAGACCCTGTCTCAAAAAAACCTAAAAAAAAAAAAAAAGAAAAAGAAAAAAGAGTACACGTGAGGAAACCTTGTCCATGTGCGAGATATTTCACCTGCCACATTGTGGACTTCTCAGTGCTCCACGGTGGACCTGTGGTGTCCTCTCTTGTGGTTGGTGGAGCTGTTGGGGGGACATAGGTGTAAGCTGGGGAATAAAACATGGTTATGTGGTTCTGATTGCTGGTGGATGTGAGTCTACATGCCCAGTTTTGTGGTATGTGGTTACCAAGGATCAAAACCGGGCCCTTGTACTTGCAAGGCATGCACCGGAACCACTGAGCTAAATCCCCAGCCCTAGCCTGTGTTTTATTGTATGTCCAGATATTGCCATCATTGGAAAAGCAGTGGCTTACTTGGGTGAATTTTGCCTCTCTGGTAAAGATTTGTGTGGGAACCTCTTGGTCAAGACACTTCCTCTAAGGCTGTCCAATATATAACCTCTACTGTGTCTTCCTAAGATTTAAAGAGCTCACCAGCCATGAACTTAGCTCCTGTGCATGGAACATGGTACTGTTTTGCTAAGTAATTCATGCTATGGCTCAATCATGTCATGCCTTAGTAGGAAATCTTGTCCCTTTCTCCAAAATTCGTTAATATTCCTAGAACCTGCAAAACTACTTACTTGCTTACTATCTCCTCACTGGGACAAAATATCTAACACCCAGAGGGACATCGCAGAGGATGAAGAGTTTGCGGGTAGCAGGCAGGAGTCAGCAAACTTTCCTTCTTTTCCCTTTTTATTCCGTCCAAGTTCCAAGCCTATTGGTTGGTTTATTAGTTGGTCCCACCCACACTCAGGGTGGGTCTTCCCGCTCTAGTAAGTCCATCACCCACACTCAGAACTATGCTATGGCAGTCAGTAGGCAGATTCAATAAGGCACACTCCCATGACCTAAACACTCTCAAGAGCCTCGCCTATGTGCCCAGGGGGCCTCAGAGGGGAACATCTAGAGAGAGCCATAACTTTGACTTTGGATCTAGCTTACACAGATCTCCTGATACCAAACTGAAGAATCAAAATCTTGTCCCAGTGCTTTCTCTGTTTGCTCTCACGTTTCTCTTTGCTGACCACCAGTGTTTGGCTAACCAAAACAAAACAGAAAACGACTATCTTTTTTTTTTTTTTTAACGGAGCTCTGGCATTTACATTTCTTATTTTGCTTGAAAAAGGGACGTGGAAAAAAGAAGTGAAAAAGAAATCTTGGAAAAACTGCCAGCTTCGCTTTTAGCGTTTTCTTGGATCCTCAGGAAACTCCTGGCCGTATCTAGTGTTTTGTTTTTGTTTGTTTTGCTTTTGTCAAAGGTGAAGGCCAGTGTTGCAGGTAAAATATTTTATTCTTTGTTTTGCCAATATTTATTCCTCTTGCCTGTTGTGCCTCTCTGTCATATCTCAGGGTAGAAATTCCCTTATGAGCAACATGATTAGAAATGCAATGAGGGCTATTAAATATATCTGAATACAGGCAACAAAAATGGCCACGTGACCCATCTCCGGAGACAGTCCGAAGTATTATGTGTGCGCACACGAATGAATCCTGCCAACGCACACTCCTTTCATTTAACGCCTTCTTTCATTCTTCCTTTTCGACAGACTCCTTTAAGTTTAGGCTCTTTGTCCCCCCCAGCAACCTGACTCTTAAACTTAAGCTAATCTCAGGAAGAAAGCGCAGATGTGAAACAATAAAGGAGCAAGGAGGAAGAGTGGAGGAAGCCAAAGAAGCCCTGTCTAATAGCAGAGAAAGCTAAGGCTTCTTTCTTGCATCTTTTGGAGGCCGGCTTCCTATACACACAGCTATCCTGTCACAGAAGTTCTGACTCTGAGTAGGAGTAATTACCAGTGGTGCCTGTGGTTATCTGAAGACCATGCATGATGTTTGATAACCTTCCAGTACGGGTAGCCATACTTCCTTTTTTTTTTTTTCTCCAAGCCCCAGGCAGTGGAATAGTCCAGATATCAAGTGGAATACTTTTCAAGAGCAATAATACAATAGCGATACTCACTAGCATTTATTGAGTGCTTACTGTGTTTTGTGCCAGAATATAATGGCATGCTTATTCTACTATTACCTCATTTAATCCTCCGGATGATCCTATGAGCAACGGTCTAATATCATTTCCATTCTGTGGGGAAGAAGTTAAGGCTCTGGAGGTGAAGCATGATGCTGGAGGTCCCACAGTCATGGAGGGACACTCATGCCTCCGGTCTTTACGACAGTCCCCTTCCCACGTGTTGAAGAATTTCACACAAAAGAAGAGAAAGGATTATTTCTGTCAATCAGAATGAGCAGCACGAATTCCTGGGATGGAATATTTTTATAAGATCCTATTTAATTTTCCATTTATCAGGGTGTCACATGGCAGTTCACCAGAATGACAAACTAAAGTCATCTGTTGAGGGAGAAGGCAGTGTCCCCAGTCACCCCTTAGAGCCCAGCCTGGTCCCTTACAGCCTGCGACTACTCTCCCTTGCCTATACTTACCCCTATTGTAGGTATTAACACAAATACTCTGTGGTACAGAATAATTTCATTTAGTTTGAATTTTTTTTTCCACAAAGCTCCAGACTTTGGCGGCTTTGGGTGAACCCAGACAATTGAGTATTTTTCTCCATAGAGACTGTGAAAATGTGGGTGACTGGATCAGAAGTGGGGAGCTTACACATGTACTTTGCCTTTGGAATGTAATCGCAGGTTTGTCAAATGGTTGTTGATCAAAAGCAACAGACAAGAAAGTATATAGCAAAGATAAACCTGAGCTGACCGTCATGGAAACGTTGATATACATGTAAGTGAAAAATGCTCAGACTACCTTAAAGTTGTATTTTTTTTTTCATTTTTATTAAAGTATGAGTGCCAGGGATTTAGCTCAGTGTTCCAGTCCCTGCCTTGCACGTATGAGGACCTGGGTTCAATCCCTGGTAACTGCTAACAACAATGCCGGGCATGGAGACTCACATCCACCAATAATCCGTACCACACGCCACGGTGCCAGACATGGTGGCTCACGCCTGTCATCCCAGCACTAGGGAGACAGAGGCAGGAGGATTGCTGTGAGTTCAAAGCTCTCCTGGGCTACATACTGAGCTCAGGGCCAGCCTGAATTACAAAGGTGAGACCCTGCCTTCCCCAAAATGTGTGATGCATGTGCAAAAAGTACATAAATCATGAGTGCACAGTTTGAGAAATTTCCACCAAGTGAACACTAATAGTAGCCTAATAAAGAACGTATTACTGGTCCCCAGCTCTCTGCTACCCTTGACTTCTAATCCATAAATCAGTTTTGTCCATTTTGAACTGTAAATCATTCCACATACTACGCCTTCTCTTGTATGCTTATTTTCTTTGGCTCAGTGTGATGACTGTATATTTGCATAGCACAGTAGTTCATTCATTCTCATTTCATAGCTTTTCATTTCATATATATCTCAGTTTATTCATCTAATCCATTGTCGGTAGGCTTTTGGGCTATTATGAACAGGACTGCTATAAACATGCTTGTATAAATTTTTCAGCAAAGATGTGTCTGTTTCTTTTGGCACAGCCTTCAGTATTAAAAACAGAGTCTTGCTGGTGTGGTGGCTCACACCTGTCATCCCAGCACTTGGGAGGCAGAGGCAGGAGGGTTGCTGTCAGTTCAAAGTTCGCCTGGGCTAAGTAGTGAGCTCAGGGCCAGCCTGAACTACAAAGTGAGACTCAGTCTCAAAACAAAATAAAAAATAAAAATAAAAGCAGAGTCTTATCTGTTTTCCACAGTGTTTTTAGGTGACAGTTATCGTGTGTCTTCCTGACTATGCTACTAAAACAGTGCAGTTGTATTTTTGTCTTTTCAGTCTGGTCTCCTTCTGAATTTCATTTTTTCTTCTTCTTCTTCTTCATCTTCTTCCTTCTTTCTTCTTCCTTCTTTTTTTTTTGAGACAGGGTCTGGCTTTGTAGTTCAGGCTGGCCCTGAGCTCAGCCTCCAACTCACATCACAGCAATCCTCCTGCCTCTGCCTCCTGAATTCTGGGATTACAGGTGTGAGCCACCACGCCCGGCACTGTGGTATGTGGTACTGGTTGCTGCTGGGCGTGAGTCTCACACACCCAGTATTGTTATGTGGTTAACCAGGGATTGAACCCAGGCCCTTGTGCTTGCAAGACAGGCGCTGGAACCACTAAGCTAAATCCCCGGCACTCATTTTCCCTCTTCTTGAACTATTTTTCTCTTCCTAAAACAAAACTGACTTCAGACGCTGGGAAAATCTGAAATGCATAGCTCC
This sequence comes from Petromus typicus, assembly GCA_004026965.1. NCBI lineage: Eukaryota > Metazoa > Chordata > Mammalia > Rodentia > Petromuridae > Petromus > Petromus typicus. The sequence continues at coordinate 6,405 of PVIR01043719.1, forward strand.
GAGCACGTCATCTGAAGCTGTAACAAGGAGTGTGCTGTTGTAAATTACTTTTCATCCTGATTCTCACAGCCTGGAAAGGTCAGGCCTCCATCCCTTGTGTGTTCCATGGGAGTCAATGGCACACGTGACTGAAAGCAGAGTCCTTTCCAACAAATTCAGAAAGATTCCTGGTTTTCTCACAAGTTATTTTTTTTTCCTATTTACTTCTCTCTCTTTTTTAAAGGTAAAAGAACTTACATTTGATTCTCTGAATCCAGCTCATTTTAATATGTGCCATTTTTGTATGCAAAAGAGTGCTGACACTAGCAAGTTTTATAGTACTGATTACTATGGAAACATTTATCTATAAATATAAAATCCTTTAAAGCTTAGCCTTTTATCTTTATAGAAAAAGGCCTGTTTATGTCACTTCTAAGATTCCAGCTTTAATGTAGACATGAGCTATTCTAATGCCAAACAAGATAACCTCAGAGTTGGAGCCATGCAAGCTTTGAAAAATGGAACTTGTGCTAAAACTATTATTTTTTTATAAAATATTAATAATGAAATAAAAATATTTAGAGAAGCTTACTTACACTTAAGGCCCTAGTGTGTTGCATTCCATTTATTGAATTTAATATTGTGAATATGTTTCACATTTTTTTCCCTTCTAATTTATTGTTTTCCATTTTTGGTGTATGTGTATGTAGGCTTCTGTATAAATTTTTAAGCTGTAGTAGTAGCTGAAATGGAATTGATTTTCTCATTCACTGTTTTTTCTCCTTTGACATACTAATGAATTTTTCTTCTTAAAAGTTCATGCAAGGGCCAGGGAGTTAGCTCAGAGGTTTCAGTTCCTGTCTTACAAGCACAAGGGCCTGGGTTCGATCCCGGTAACCACAGACAATACTGGGCATGGAGACTCATGCCCAGCAGTAACCAGTACCACACCCCACAGTGCCGGGCGTGGTGGCTCACGCCTGTAATCCCAGCACTCGGGAGGCAGAGGCAGGAGGATTGCTGTGATGTGAGTTTGAGGCTGAGCTCAGGGCCAGCCTGAACTACAAAGCGAGACCCTGTCTCAAAAAAAGAAAAAAAAAAATTCATGCAAAATCAGATAGGATGAGATGATGTCTTTGTATTTTTTTTTCTCTTCCCTCTTTTATAAAGCATATATAACCAGCAGTTTAGGAGAAAAAATACGGGAAAGTAAGAGAGGGAGGTGCCATTTTTCCGTGGTACAGCACTGGTAGCTTTCTTGTTTCTTCAAGGTGACGGGCACAAAATGATGACAATAGAGAACCATACAGTCCCTGACCTTCCAGGTACATCTTCCCCTGAACTTGGTGACTAACATTTATCCCCACATTTTAAAATCACAATTACAAGTTCTGGAAGTTACACAGTATCTCCCAAAACAATGTATCTGCCTATCCCATAATTCAGTTTTACCATGGTTATTTCTCAAACATCTGTATATTTCTGTTTCAAATCTTTTACCCAATGATTTACACTGAAATAACTACAATCCTATTAGTTATAACCCTCTGAGACGCTTTTATACCTCTACTTATTAGCAGCACCCTTTTCTAGAAATGTATGTAACAAAACATATAAACCCTAAGATTTAAAACTGTGCCTTATCAATGCAGTTTTACAGAATGACAGAAATATAGAGGAGGAGAGAGCTACTTGGGTACAGGAGGGCGTTCCTCTGGAATCTCTTGCACATACCAGTGTCAGCGAAGAGTTAAAGTGCTACATGACAAACTCCAGAAGAACTGCTTCCCATCATGGCTTCAAGGATGGGAATGAGATTCCAGAGGGGGTGTCAGCAACAGTGAGCGAGTTAACTTGTTAATTGCCAAATTTCTACTTATTCATCTCAATGACATATAAACAGAGGTTTGAAACCATCTCTGTGACCCCATCAGTTGAGTCACTTCAGATGTGTTAGGACCCATTTCACTCGCTACACAAACCTTCAGTCTGATGGGAAGTGAGAACCACTGACAGAACATAGTGGAAATTATTATGACAACACAAGCCTATAGACTCACAATAAGAGGAGGCTGGACCTTTATCTATTCTGACCATCCATGTCTTAGGTAAAATGCTACAGACGCAGAGAGAAAGAACATCCTTAATAGATATTAAAAATAGTAGTGACCGAGTCAAACCTTTTTTCAGCATTCTCTTTTGATCTGCAATTTTCTTTCTTTGGAGCACCAGCAAAAGGGATTTGGCTGTGGAATATGTGTTTAATGCTAGAGACAGCAGCAACATAGACAGTATACTCACTAGTATTCCATGGTATGGATGGAGCTGACTCTGGAGAGATGGTGACATAGGAAATCTCACTGGCACCTTTGTCTCTTCTTACCTTCTCCCTTGTCTCTGAGCTCTTCAAGGAACTCTCTACCTTCCTAGTAGGATGAATCCACCCTTGATTTCTTCTCCGATAACACAGAAATGCTAACTTCACGCACCTGATGGTGTTGAAGCGATTGCATAAGATAATGTCTATGATATCTTTCATCTCCGTTACACGTAAGGCCTCAATACTTTTTACTGATTTCTGCTAACTGCTAAAAGTAGGATCCAGCCAAGGGTATTTAGAATATAAAATGGGACCTGAAGAAGGCAAAAGCAGTTGATGTATAGGAATGGTATATTTACAAGCCCAGAGCTGTCCCATAATTTTGTGCAGGGGATCTACTACACCAAACCCTCTGCATGGGGGCTGGGAGTATAGGACTTACCAGTCACATTTTTCCTCACTGTATGACCAAGCTAGTGAAGTAAACAACTGAGCCTGAATATTAATTATTCCCCCAAATTTATGCAGAAGATCGGCCCCTAAAGTCTTACATTGATGGTAATTAGGAGGTGAAAACTTAATCCATTTGCTTACAGATAGAGTCCTTGGGAAGTTATTTGATTAGATTAATTCTTTGGAGTTGGAAGCCCTTGATTGAAATCTGGTGGTTTTAGTGGAACAGTCCCATCCTGGGAAGAGTGTGTGACTGTCTCACACTAGATGGACCCCCACATTTTATGGATGTGACAGCCCAGAACCTGTGACAGCCCCCACAGAACCTGTGCTTCACCGTTTGGACTTTCAGCCACCCATACTGTGAGCTAAACGAACATCTCTTCTTTTCCAGTTAGTTTTCATCAGGCATTTTGGGTTAGTAGTGAGAACCTGACCAATAATACATCAAGTATGAGTAATAGCCACGAAAGTATGTAACTATGATTGTAGTGAGAGTAATAAAGGAAAAAAAAATACAGAGAAGCATGAATTTTAAAAGACACACAAGGAGCCTCTGAGAAGAGGTAAAGGCGGTGAGAGAAAGCTCTTCCAGGAAGCACCCACGAGTGTCCATCTTGAGGAAACGGACCTCGGTAGAGTGTGAGGGTGTGTAAAGAGAAGAAATGTGCCTCTGTGGGGAGACTGCCTTCTCTCCTCCCTACCCAGTCCCCGTGACATTTTGGTTCACTTGCCAGGAACTCAAGGGTCAGGGTGGCAGCCACACCACCGTGACTTTGCGTGTTGAATTGCAGAGAACACAGGCATTTCCTTGACTCCTTGCAAAGCCAATGGTCACCTCCCTCTTTATCCTTTGGTTAAAAGGCCCTGTGTAAAACTTAGCCTCTGTCTTCTCGGTAATTGCCCACCCAAGGGAAACACCCAGGCCTCTGAAGCCAAGTTTGGCTTCAACACAGCTTTCAATTTCAAATCAAAAGAAACAGCCTGGTTTTCCAAAGCTGCGATGAAACTAACTTTATTGTTGTTTCTTAACTCAACCATAAACTAAATGTGAATTCTTTCAAACAAAACCTAAGGAACTTGTTCGAGCCAGGCCTAAGCTCATATATTTCTTTAAAAAAAAAAAAACCTAATAAATCAGAACTAAGTAAAAATAGTGACATTTTACAACCTTGAACTAAACAAATGATTCATTTAGTTTGGAGTTCCTGTCTTGAAGAAAAAATAATTATGGGGCAATTGAGAGATTTTCATATTTGAATTCTTTGTAATCAGAATCATGCTAATAGGTGTTTGGGAAATCTCAAAAAAATTTTTTTTGTAAGAAAATTTTGGCAAGGAATACGTATGTCTTGTTGTCAGCCTAGGAATTCTACACATTCTCCTCTGTAATTTTTAAGTACCTTTTAGCTCTGCAAGAACCAGCAAATTGAGATTTATGTGAAAGTTTAAAAATAAAAAAAAAATTAAAGGTTTGATTGTTGGTGTTCCCTCTTGCTTTCATTCATAATTGTGTTTTATTTTAGATCAGGTAAGGGAAAAGTAATTTGAGTTTTTATTTCTCATCAAAAGTTTCTTTTATGTGAGGGGACATGGAAAACCACATGAGATGTGGCCACAGGGTGATGTGTAAAAACAAAAAAAAAATTTTTTTTTTAACTGGAGACATCAGATCACTCGAGAAAGCTGTAATTGACAGCCACAGCCCTTTTGGGTTTGGGTACTGTAGCCAGTTGCATCTTTTCCAGTTGGAGAAAATAACAGCTCCTTCTACAGAGTCGGTGACTTCCCAGTTGATGGTTCATTGCCTTAGAGGAGCTTCCTAACTTAACTTTCGTTTCTCTGCACCGAGTCCTGTGTAATGACTTATAGTTTCCTTTCCTTTAAACTCCAGTTGAGCCGAACCATCCTACTGTTTAGAGATAAACTTTCAGTTACTTTTGCCAAGAAAGAAAGTTTCAAGTTGAGTTATGTTGCATTCTGGATAACCTGAATTAGTTTTTAGCTTTTGGCTATTGGATCCCACCAATAGACAACTGTATTTGAAGAAAGGAAAAATAAAATTAATCCATTAAGTTTTCAAAGTATTTTTATAATTTATTATTCAATTCTTTTTTTTTTTTTTTTTGAGACAGAGTCTCGCTTTTGTAATTCAAACTGGCCTTGAGCTCACTATGTAGCTCATAGCAATCCTCCTGCCTCTGCCTCCCAAGTGCTGGGATTACAGTTGTAAGCCATCACGCCTGTCATTGTGATGTGTAGTTAACCTTAGACCTAGCTAATTTAGATTTGCTTTGTAAAAATGACTGAACTTTATAGGTTAGCCTTCGTACTTTACCGTGCACCTTGTTCCTGCAATGCAGATGCAAAAACACTGAGCTAAATCCCTGGCTCTACCATTCAATTCTTTTTTTTTTTTTTTTT
>PVIR01043720.1:0-11580 GCA_004026965.1 Petromus typicus
GCCTGTAATCCCAGCACTCGGGAGGCAGAGGCAGGAGGATTGCTGTGATGTGAGTTGGAGGCTGAGCTCAGGGCCAGCCTGAACCACAAAGCGAGACCCTGTCTCAAAAAAACCTAAAAAAAAAAAAGAAAAATGATGGGTTGATCACTTCCTTTCCGAGTTGAGGTGTTCACTTGCATCTTCTGTGACCACGTGGAGCCCTTGTCTTATGATGCCTGATTACAGCTACCTTCTCATGGATGGCAACACTCTCTTCCTTTCTTGTTTAGGGATAGGAATGGTGCTCTGCCAAACCTTTAGAAAACTTTCATCACCCTCCTGGAGTACATCATCTTTTTCTTCTGCTGATATTGTGACGGAAATACTTCACTGATAGCTTTGGTGAATATAGAATTCTCAGAAATAATCCTCCTTGGAATTTAAATGACATTGCTTTAGTGCTTCTTGCATCCAGGGTTGGTATTGAGAAGTGTGATGGTTTGGTTTAGGGATTTCTGTCCCCCACCCCTAGAGTCTTCTAAAACACTCTTTGTGCTAGTGGTGTTTGGAAATTTCAGTCAGGTCTTGTTGAAAGACGTTTTCTTCCACTTTGTTGGATGATGAGTTCTTGAAATCTGGATGTGGATGCCCATTCTTGCTTACTTTTCTGCTGATCTCCTCTTCCCTGTCCTCCACTCTTCCTCATTCTAGCACTCATATCATTCTAATTACAGGCTGGAATTTCTACTAGTCTTACCCTCTAGTTTTCCTGATCTTTTCTTTTTTATCGTTTTCTTTTCTTTTTTTTTTTTTAATTTTTATTGGGGGTGGAACCCAGAATCTTTTTGTTTTCTATTTTGGTGGCAGCATCTCACTGTGTAGTCCAGATGATTGTCCTGCCTCAGCCTCCACTGTGCGGACGTCACAGGTGTGCAGCAGCGATCCAAGAGGTGACCACAGTTCATGTCCACAGGTAGCAGCTGCGGTCCCACTTCTCACTGCTTTTCAGTGGTTTCCTAACTCCGTTGCATCACACTTTCAGTGTTGTTTTTGTCATGATTTTTTCTTATTTTCACAAGCACAGTTGCTAAGTTGCCTAGAGATAAGGAGAGGTTTGGGAGTTAGCACTATTCTCCAACAGACTCTCAAGCCAGTTTTCAAATGTTGGTCACTTATGTGAGTGCGTGGCCCAATCAGTCTCCAAGCCTTTTTCTCTGCTCTCTACAGTGTACGTTACATCTCCCAGAGTCTCTCACTGCTGAGAGAGGTTTTAGCTCTTTTTTCTACTGAGATAGTTGCTGCCCTCACATTTGCTATCTAGCTTCTGAAATCTTCATGCTAGATGGCAGTCTAATATAAAATACAACACTCTATGAAATGTAGTCATATGGGGCAAGACATACATCTCAGTGAGGAAATGCTTGCCTAGGGTGCAGGAGGCCCAGGGTTTGATTGCAGAATCACAAAGCAAACAAGCAAGCAAACATTCCCCCCACCCACTTAGTGCCCGTTTAGCAGGACTTCAGAAGGAAGAGGGTGTGAATATGCTTGTTAAATCTACCATCTTTACCTGTAAAGCTGATAGTAACTGCCTGTGGTTGAGAAACCATCTCAATCGGCCTATTTTTCCCCTTCTCCCATATTTTGTTGCTATTATTGTTTTTAGTTGCTAATGCAGTGACATCACTTAATAACTTGCTCAGGAGAGAAATATACATTGTTCTGACCAGAGAATAAATGATTCTATGGGAGAAGCAAGAGTGGTTACCAGGTGGCGCAAGTTCTGTTAGAGCACATATCTACAAGTTCGTAGTGTGGCCCCCATAAGTGCAATTAGCTGTGCCCTTGGTCATGGGCACAATGAAGATTGTGCCATTTTGTTTTAGTAATCTCATTGAGCTTTTGAAATATCTCCCAATATATGTATTTTCAATGGTCTCACCTTGAACTTTAGAGATTCAGGGGACACATGACCTTGGATCATCCTATTGCATGCTCTTTTTGGCACTGTGCTATGCAAGAAACAAAAACTTAAGGGAAGAGATGGAGGCCAGATTTATCAAAGATGTAGAACCTTGTTGTCTTGTTGGATGACTGTTCTTGGGTTTCTGTTGTTGACTTGATCACAAGTCTTCCCTGGAATTCTTCCCATATCTCATGCTTGCCCATCTGTTCTTTCATTAATTTAGTCAGCTCTGATGATGTTCTAATAGATTTCTCTTTTCCTTTTTTTTTTGAGACAGGGTCTCACCTTGTGATTCAGGCTGGCCCCGAGCTCAGCCTCAAACTCACATCACAGCAATCCTCCTGCCTCTGCCTCTCAAGTGCTGGGATTACAAGTTTGAGCCACCACGCCCAGCACTGTGGTATGTGGTATGTGGTACTGGTTGCTGCTGGGCATGAGTCTCCACGCCCAGTATGGTATGTGGTTACCGGGGATCGAACCCAGGTCCTTGCACTTGCAAGACAGGCGCCGGAACCACTGAGCTAACTCCCTGGTCCTAGATTTCTCTTTTTCTTAAGATAGCAGCCACACTGCTATCAAAAGCCTTGACAAATAAGGACTGTGACTATAGGAAGGAGGTTTTCAGTGGCACAGGAAGTGGGAAACTAGGATTAAGAGACAGAAATCCGACAGGTCTTCAGAAAATACATCTTAAATGCATATTCCTTTAGAAACAGATGAAGTGTTTTCTGTCTAAGAAAATAACAGTAGACTTTTATAATCTCCTTGGTTACAATCTAAGGGTAGGGTAAAGGCTACTTCAGTGCCTGTGAAATCTCATGTTTGTTTCACCAGTGCCAAAAGGAATGACTCACTAATGAGGACCAGATTTTCCTTTGTCTAAAATGTCAAGGGAGTCACTTAGTAATATTTGGGAGCGATCCCTGACAAAGAGCACAGATGGAGAAGAGCCCAATGAATTAGGTGAGGTATGAGTTTTGGGCTATTGATGTTCTTTGACTCCTATATATATAGTCAGTGAAACAAAGATGAATTCAGGGCTGGGGATTTAGCTCAGTGGTTCCAGTACCTGCCTTGCAAGCCTAAGGTCCCAGGTTTGACTTCTGATAACCACATACAACAATGCTGGGGGTGTGACTCACCTATCAGCAATCAATACCATACACCACAATGCTGGGCCTGATGGCTCAGGCCTGTAATCCCAGCAGTTGGGAGAAAGAGGCAGGAGGATTGTTGAGTTTGAGGCTGAGTTTAGGCAAGACCCTGTCTCAAAAAAGAAAGAAGGAAAAACGAATTCAATTCATTTTTGATATTGACAGCAATCTAATCTCCCTCTTCCTCTATCTCTCTCATATCTTCAAATATAAATACTAAAGAAATTCATGTAACACTCATTTGAAAATAATTTTAAATGAAGAAATATATGGACTGAAAACTGATAGACTTTTTCTGTAATCCTCACTCTCCCCGGTCTACTCCCAACCTCATTCATTCCCCAAAGATAACCTCTGCTAACAGTTAGACTTGTGTGTCCTTCCAAACCTGATTGTCACTTACTCCCACATAGCCATGCACACACTGCATTTTTACGTATCTGCAGTCTTCATTATATGTATCACTGTGACATGCTTTTTCATTTATCCACTGGAGATTTTTTCATTATTAATTTTTTTTGTTGAGACAGGGTCTCACTTTGTAGTTCAGGCTGGCCCTGAGCTCAGCCTCAAACTCACATCAGAGCAATCCTCCTGCCTCTGCCTCCTGAATGCTGGGATTATTGGCATGAGCCACCACACCTGGCACTGTGGTATGTGGTACTGGTTTCTGCTGGGCGTGAGTCTCCACACCCAGTATATTATGTGGTTACTGGCAGATCAAACCTGGGTCCTTGCACCTGCAAGGCGCTGGAACAATTGAGCTAAATCCCCAGCCCTAAACTTAATTTTTTAAGTCTACAGAGTATTGTGTAATATGAACTAAGAACATTTATCTTGATATCTTTTCTTTCTCCAAGTCCATTTCTGAATTTAGTTTACATTTTTTTCTCTATTACAAACAATATTAAGATAGATATGTTGTGCCATATACTTCTGTATATAATTTTCCAGTATAACAAATAAAGGCTATGTATGTTTATTATTTTGAAAAATCCTGTACCTGGTGATGGTGGTGCACACCCTATAATCCCAATGCTCAGAAGGCTGAGGCAGAAGGAACCCTGAGTTCCAGACCAGTTTTGGCTATATAGTGAATTCAAAGCCACTTTGAACTACACAGTAAAACCCTGTCTCAAAAAATCAAAAAACAAATAAAAAGAAAAATTCCACCTCCGTGCTCCCCAACAAAATGACCTTTTAGTGTCTTAATTTGCCTCTCTATGCTTACTATAGAGTTGGACCGCATTTTTTTCTTTCATTAGTGGGGATCAAACTCAAGACCTTGTGCTTTTGAGACAGATATAGTGCAACTGAGCTAACTCCTTTTCACACTGAGCTACTTTTAATTTTTTTGTCTTTTCTAAATTTTTGAGACATGAGCTTGCTAAGTTGCCCAGGTTGGGTTTAAACTTGTGATCCTCTTGCCTCAGTCTCCCTGAGTGCCGGAATTACAGGCCTGCACAACACCCAACTCTGTTTAGATTATTGCTGTGAAATTTGTTCACATTACTTTTCAACTTGCAAGTAAAGTTGGTTATATCTTTCTTTGTTGGTTGTGAGGCACATTTATAATAAAACACTTTCATGATTCACAGGACTGTGAGCAAATTGCTCTTTCATTTCTTGTCTTTTGTTTGCCTTAATTGAAAGAATGAACATAAAAATCTAATGCTTTACTCAACTTTTTCTTTTTGTGGTACTGGGGATCAAACTTGGGACCTTTCATTTGTGACGCAGGTGCCAGAACCACTGAGCTAAATTCCCCGCCCTCAACTTTAAAATTGCTTGATAAGAAGTCTGTCAGGACCCATGACTCTAAGACCTATGCTTTTCTGTATCAATTTTAGAATAAACTTGTTTAGATCCACAAATACTCTAATTTTTAAATAAATTAAATCTGTCATTTAAAAGGTGCTACCTAGAGAATGCAATCTCAGTAATTTATTTGTCCTTTAAAACAGTTTAAGATACATGGAACAAGTCAAGTTCCTACACACGACTGACCTGACGGACAGTATCGAATCCCTCCCAGTGTTAATTTAACTTGCTTTAGTAGCTCATGGAGTTCCAGGAAACCCACAGACTGGTTTTTCATGAAGTGCAATGCAAAGGATGCCACGAAGGGATGTGTAGGACCAGGTACGCGGGAGAGAGCACAGAGCTGCTGACTGCTCGGAGCGCATTACCCTCTAGGAACCTCTTGGCTTTGACTGGGAGCTCTCCAACCTTGTCCTTTAGGGATTTTACAGAGATTACATTGCAAACACATGATTGCTAAGGGCCTGGGGGGAGACACCCAATGCGGCTGTCTGCACAGATTCTTTTCGTCCTTCCTACGCAGCCTGTCTCCCCGGGGAAGGGGCCTGCCCCTTTGGAATGAGAAGGGTCTTGTGACCTACTCAGACAAGACTGGCCAGAAGCCGCCAGTGAAACCTAAATTGGGGTCAGTCCTAATATCACACACTGCCTTGGTGCCAGCCCGCGTGTTATCACCCTCATCGGCTCCCACACTCATAGACAACTTGTGGCTGTAACTTCTGGGCCTCTGGCGGGTTTGGCAGCTAACTCTGCCTGCGTCTTGGCAACCCTCCTGCAGACGTTTACTCTCGGCTTCCTGTTGTCTGCAAAGTCAATTATGACTGTTTTGTTGCCATTGCTGAACTGCAGTACTCTTTTCCCACTCCCTCTGTGCTTGTGAACTGTTGAAGCTTTCCTTTTAAAACTTCTGTTTAAAAAAAAAAAAGGAGATGAACAAGCATTGAAAGGAGGGCAGTAGAATGGGAAAAAAATAAGAATCAAGATATGTCATGTATAGGTACAAATTCCATACAATGGATGTGAGCTCTCTCTCATATATATATCTTTACTTATAATATATTATACTATTATATATATTATATATTTATATATATATTTATATATATATAAAGTTATGCCAATAAACTTAATTAATAAAAAATTATAACTGTTTCTGGTCTATAATATGTACTCATTATTTGCTAAATAGTATGACTAAGCTGGGAAAAGTTTTTTTAAACAACTTTCTGTGCCATCATTTCAGTGTGATTTTAGGTGACAATGAGGATAAGGTAGGTGTTTATAAAATTCTTGCCTTGTAATATAAATATAAATGGTGATTGCTTGCAAAGAATTACTCTTGTGGAGTATCTGTCTTCCTCGGGAGTTAGAAGCAGACATCGGTAGCCCAGTCCTCTCAGGATCATTTCTCTTTCACCTTCCTCCTCCTCATTTTCCCCTCCTCTTTCTCCTTTCCCCCCTCTCCTCTTCCTTTTTGTAGTACTTGGATTAAACTCAGGTTTTTCACTGAGCTTTATTTCAGCCATGTTTTAATTTTTTTTTATCTCGAGACAGGGTCTTGCTCAATTTCTAAGTTTCCCAGGCTGGGCTTGACTTTGCCATCCTTCTGTCTCAGCCTCCCAGAGTCTGTGCCGCTATGCTCGCTTCTCCTATTGTGTAGTAGTGCAATTTTCAGGTGGGCCTGTGGCTATGTCCTTTTGTGTGAAGGGCTTGGTCAGTGGTGAATTTTGTGGCCAGACCTGGAAGTGTCTATGTGACTAGTAGTTGGCCAGCATAACATAAAGAACTGATGAGTGCCAGTCCTGCTAGCTGGAAAACAGACATGGACAGTTTGATGAAGGCGGGACAGAAACTCGACAGAGAACAGTTCTCCATAGCAACCCCAGGGAGAGCAGCCTGAGAAAGCAGCAAGTCAGTCTGGAGTCTTGATAACTGTGTACTGGCACGTTCTTGTGCATGTGTGGGAGAGAAATTAACTTTTATTTCCTACAGAACTACATATATACATATATATATAGAGAGAGAGAGCGAGAGAGAAAGACAGAGACAGAGAGAGAGAACTATCTATATATAGAGAGACACATATATAGATATTTAGATCTATTTATCTCTATCTATATTTATATCTATATATATAAAGAGAGAGAGAGAGAGAGTGAAACAGAAAGGCAGACAGACACAGAAACACAGAGAGAGAGACAGAGAGACAGAGACGGGGGGGCTGTGTAAAAATATATATAATTCAAGAAAAGAAAGATAGTGTAATGTTCTTTCAACAGGCAATGTTACCCTCATATGGAGGACACTAGAGAATTTGGTACATAGCACAAACCACTACTCTGTCGGCCCTTAGAGAAAAACTTGAATATGTACATGCAGCAATTTCAAGCAAGTTTACACAAGCAGAACTTTTCTGTAGTAATAAATGTCTGGGACTGGAGATTTAGCTCAGTGGTTCTGGCACCTGTCTTGGAAGCACAAGGGCCTGGGTTCGATCCCCCGTTAACCACATACCACACTGGGCGTGGAGACTCATGCCCAGCAGCAACCACTACCACGTACCACAGAGCCGGGCATGGTGGCTCACGCCTGTAATCCTAGCACTCTGGAGGCAGAGGCTGGAGGATTGCTGTGATGTGAGTTTGAGGCTGAGCTCAGGGCCAGCCTGAACTACAAAGCGAGACCTTGTCTCAACAACAACAACAAAAAAATGTCTGGAAGCTCATGGCCACCTCTCTGAGCACCTCTCATAAATGCAGAGGTCAAAAGTAATGTGTATGAATCTCATGAAGTCTCAGTGAACTTACTGTATTAATGCAAGGTTTTCCTTTCCTGAAATGTGTATACATTTGTGTGTGTGTGTGTGTATGTGTGGTCTGTCTGTCTGTCTCTAGCTTTCTCTCTCTGAGAAGGAACTTGCTGAGTAGTCCATTCTGGCCTTGCACTTACAGCAATCTATCTACCTCAGTCTCCTGAGTGCTAGGATCACAGGTGTTTGCCATCTGGCCAATGATGTTCATTCATATATATATATGTATATATATATGTATTATGTATATATATGTATGTATATATGTATGTATATATATGTATGTATATATATATGTATGTATATATATGTATGTATATATATATATGTGTATATATCTATATATTATGTCCAAGTCCCAACAGTGACAGTCTCTCAGGACATGGCAAGATCTTAAAGTTCAACCAAGATCTTTATTCCCCATCTGGGGTCTGTTTCCCCTAGGAAAAGCCAACAAGGAAGGGCCCTGTGTTTGATTAAAGCACGGTATTTAAAGGCAAAGTCTACCACCACCCCCACCTGTTACCAAGTGGTTTCTATGCAGAAGTGAATTATACAGGCCAATAGCAACAGTTAGATCATTCTATTACTAAGGTGGCAGCGTTCCAAAAACATTGTTCCTAATGTGTTACTATAGAATAGTGTGTTCTAAAAACATACAGTCAGCGGCTGTGCTAATCGGTAGGTGGAGAGTTCCCAAGGAGACAAGTAGCTGATTCACAGGGAGGTTACAGGATACAAAGTGGAGGTTTTTAACAGAATGGCTGTTTTTATACCAAGTTGGGTCTCATGGACATTTAATAAAAACAAAGGTTTATTTTAGCTCCCATCTAATCAATAAACCCTCCACTGGAGAGCCAAGAGTCCACGATTAATAATAAAAACAATTCTTTAAGCTAAGGAAGTAAAAAAATATGAAAATAGTGATAAAGAAGAAGAGTGAAAAGGAAAGACAAAAAAAATTAGATCAAATAATATATTCTACTTGTAGCTGACAAATGTGGTCTTTCCTTCTATCATTAGTGAAAATCTCAGACTCCTTTTTTCCATTTCTATAGTTTAGTCAGATGTGATATTGAGCAGACCAGTTACATTTCTCTCTAAGGTAAAAATTATTATTAGATCTTTCCTACTTTTACCAGCTCTGTGTTAATAGTTCCTTCTTGCAGAGCTAACAGACTTGTGAGTAAAACAAAACCACGATGTTATGCCATGAGCCATTTCCCACCATGTGCAGCTACCAGTAGCCTCTGAGAGGAGACCTCAGCCACTTACATTTTTAATAGCTCTTGGCTGGTGATTCAGCGTCTTCTTTATTCATTCTTCCGTCATGTCTAGGTTCTTGGGTCGGAAGAAGATGATATTACACTAGTTAATGTGAACTAAAAATATTCAATGTGGTGAGTAAACATTTGTCTTTAAGAAGTAAAACCTGACTCCTCCTTATAGATTTTTCTGTATGGTTATAGTTATGAAGTTATAATCTGCATAAAATAAAATACACAGACATGACAACATTCAGCTCAATGAATTTTGCTGATGGAGACACTGAGGGCTTTAGCATCTGAGAACTTGTCTGCTTTGCTCTGAGTATGTCCTTCCTAGAACTCATGCTTCTAGCTCAGTTGCTCCGAACCAGCATTAGGAGACGTTAGGTCATGCGGGTTCCGCCCTCGTCGTGGACTCACGGCTCTCCAGTGGAGGGTTTGAGCCCACTTGTTCTGCTCGCTTCTCTCCTGTGAGGAGGCAACAACAGGCCCTCAGCAGATGCCAACACCTTGATACAGAAATTTTCGGCCTCCAGAATTCAGAGACAATGATTTTCTGTTCTTCACAAATTAATCAGGCTGTGAGGTTGGATCAGAGCACCACAAAAGTACTAAGACACTCTCCAAATCCCCAGAACTAAACATTGTCCCCATTTCTCACTGCCGACTGGCTTTTAGCATTTTTATATTTCATATACATGGAATCATGTTGTGTGTATGCTTCTTGTTCATATTGTGCTGGACTCAAGACTTCCTGCATGCTCAACATGTGCTCTACACCAGGCTATAGTGTGTACTCTTCTGCCAATATAATAGAGTGGATTTTTTTTTTAGATTTATCTGTATTGCTGTTGATTTTTTCTTTTTTCTAATTTCATTTTATGAAAAGATTACAATTTTACAATTCATTTCCTATGGATAGATGAGGGACGCATTTTCTGTCACAGCAACCAGAGACCCTCACCTTCTGGCATTGCCACCATTTGTAACCCTCTCCTTTGGAGTGGGGGTTGGACATGATGACTTTATTAGAATGATATTTTACTTCCAAGGTTGAGATCTAATAGACTTATGTTTTCTCCTTCTGCCTTGCTCTGGTGAAGCAAGCCGTCTTACTGAGTTACTCTTTGGAAAGACCATCTGGGAATCCCTGAGGAAGTCCTCAAGTTTGGTCCAGCAGGTCAACAGCCTTCGAAGAGCTGAATCTAGTCACTAACCACCTGAGTAGCTATGGAAGTGGATCCTGCTACAAGCAGTCATCTGAGATGACTGCAACTCCAGCTAATACCTTCTCTAGAATTCTGTGAGAAAATAGACTGCTTCTCTTTGCTGAGATTTTTTAACCTATAGAAACTGTAAAGTAGCAGATAATGTTTTAACCTGCTGCATTTTGGGGTAACTTGTAATGTAGCATTCCTTAACTATCATACTGTAGGTTGTTTCCAATTTTTGGCCATTGTACAAAAGACTTCTACAGACATTTTATGCAGTCTTTTTTTTTTTTTTTTTTTTAAGACAGGGTCTTGCTTTGTGGTTCAGGCTGGCCCCGAGCTCAGCCTCAAACTCACATCACAGCAATCCTCCTGCCTCTGCCTCCCGAGTGCTGGGATTACAGGCTTGAGCCACCACGCCCGGCACTGTGGTATGTGGTACTGGTTGCTGCTGAGCGTGAGTCTCCACTCCCAGTATGGTATGTGGTTACCAGGGATCGAACCCGGGTCCTTGCACTTGCGAGACAGGCATCGGAACCACTGAGCTAACTCCCCTGCACCCCCCCCCTTTTTTTTTCTTTTGAGACAGTGTCTTACTTTGTAGTTTAGGCTGGTCCTGAACTCACTATGTAGCCCAGACTAGCCTCAAACTCTTGGCAATCCTCCTGCCTCTGTCTCCTGAGTGGTAGAACTACAGGTATAAGCCACCTTGCCTGGCATTGCAGTATGTGGTACCTGAGATCAAACTCTGGACCTTGTGCTTGCCAGGCAGATGCTGGAACCATTGAGTTAAATCCCCAGCCTGACTATACAGTCTTTTTGTGAACATGTTTTATTTTTGTTTTAAATGTGTTTCTCATAGGTAATATGCGTTTGAATCTTGACTGCACCCCAAACTTGACAGTCTCAGTCTTTTCATTGAACGGGTTAGTACACTTGTGTTAAATGTCATTACATTCAACATTGATATAGAGAGATTCAAGTTCACTACTTCATGATTTATTTTGCTCATTCCACTGTTCTTCTTTTCAGTGATATCAGTTATTTACATATTCATATAATATTATATTCATAATATTATAATATTTATATATTATATATTATATTTATAAATATATATTTATATAATATTTATATAATATTTCATATTATATTATTTGTGGGCATTTTCAGCTATACTCTTTTAGTATTATATTTTACTGTTGCTCTAGAGAGTAGAAAATTTCCATTTTTAATTTACCACTAACTAAAAGTAACATTTTAGTATTTATTAAACAATATCAGAAGAATGTTATAACTGTGTAACTTACTACTCTGATCTTTCCTCTTCTTGCTCTGTGTGTTGCTTCTATAATATGTTGCTCTTCTTTTT
>PVIR01043721.1:0-11581 GCA_004026965.1 Petromus typicus
ACTTCTACAAGTACAATTATGTATGCACATGATTGGAAAATTTTAAGAACTTATACTGCTTGTGGTAGTGCAAATCAGTGTAACAAATTTGGAAAAATATTTCAGAAGTATTTAGTAAAATTAATGGTGCACTTACTTTAAAACTTAGCAGCTCTTTCCCTTGATATTTATGCTCATGAAACCTTAACACTTTTGTAACAGAATTTATGAGTGACAACATAGCAATAAACAGAGAAAACATTATAGTACACTTTAATTCTAGTGTATGAAATACAGAAAAAATCCAAACATTCACCAAAAGTAGAATGGATAAGTACCTCTACTTATATTCACTGGGTTGCACATCATGCAACAGTTTGAAGGAGTAAACTACCTCCATGGACATAGAGGAGTCTCACAATGCCTCACCAAATCATCAGGAGATGTAGGAGAGACATAGACACTTCCAATATGTGTAGCTGAATCACAGGTGGACTAAGATAAACACCATAGAGACACACATGAAACCCTCCGAAGAGGAACAGGAGGACAAGTGGTGGTGAGTAGGAAAGTACTGCAGGTGGCAACCCCCTCTGGTGGGGAAGGAAAAGTTGTGATCTTAAAGGGACAAGGAAGAGCTTGCTAAAAGTCTATCCCATAGCATGAGTAATTATATCCAGAGTGATGTATAATTATCCTTTAATCTGTATTGATTTTACATACTATCCAATATAAATTGATTGTCCCATTGTCCTACTTAAAATCTTTTAGAAGCTCTTCACTTTAGGCTACAAAGGAAATTCCTTAGCTTAGTCTACAAGATCCTGCATGGTACCTCCGATACCCTCTTCAGCTGTAGCTCTGCCAAGGCCATCTACCCTACCAAAAATATCCCACTCATGCTCTCTCTGTCAAGTTTCTGACCTGTTGCAAACTGTTCCCACTGAGCCACGAATTCCTCCTTTCCTCTTGCTGTCTTCCTTTACTTAGCTAGTCCTTAAAATCCTGCTTCTTTTGGAAGCCTTCCGTGATTTATTCCCACCACATGTGTGCTAGATTCACCTCTGTGGCCCTTCCCTTGGCACCATATGTCTACCTCTATAATAGCTCTTATGTAAGTATGACAACTGCCACACTTTCTAGGGTATACCTGTCAACAGCACACTTTCTTATAAGCATGAAATTCTTTGGACTGAAAACTCCTATAAAGCAAAGACTTTCATCTATCCCAAAGTTGAGCAAGATATTTGCACCACAGATTCTCAATAAGCATTGCTTAATGAATAAATGTTTAGCCTTTGGAACAACATGTATATTTTTTCATCACTGGAAGTAACACATAACAACATATGCTCAACCTTATAAAACTGAACCAATGACAAATACAGTTGCTTATTAGCCACTATATTATTTCTTCTTTATGACAAGAACTCCTTGGATATATTTTGGTTAAGCACTGACTAATGGTGACCACTAGATTTACTTTCTCAATACATCTGTAGGCAGATTACTTCAAAAGTCACAATGTGAAATAATTATAGGATTAATTCCACCCTATTTCTGCAATGATGAAGTATGTGTTAATGCATAGAACAGCCTATCAACAGTGAGTTATACAAGCCAGTGAAAGAGAGATATTGATCATTAGTACAGAATACTTTCTCCTGGAGTCTTAGCATCACCGTTGTGATATTCTATTCTCAAAAATGTTATTTGATAGATTATAACTCATTCATCTCTGAGTCTATTGGTCATTGACTTTGGTGACTGTGACATTTTTAGAGTCTACTGGTCATTGACTTTGGTGACTGTGAAATATTAAGTATTTGATTTAAAAAGATATTCTACTTGTATGTGCTGGTGCTTATAAAAATAATAAGTTTAAACTCATTCCACAGTGGAGAAACTAGATCTATTTTTAATACTGTTTTTTAAAACAAACATAAATTGAATCATATGGAGCTATGATATAATATTTCTACCATTTTGCTTGAAAATTGAAATATACCTGTGTTCAGACTTCTGAAAGGAATTGAGCTTTGTAATTTAACTTAGAAGCACTTTTTCTATTAAAGGAAATTAACCATTGAAGCATAGTATCACATTAGAATTAAGAAAACGCACATAAAAATAATGTTCCCTCCAGTTATTCTGCCATGCAAAATTGTTCACTATGGCCATCTTAATGACCCAGAACAGTCCACTGTGGGAGTGTCGTGGGACCTCACAAGACTTCTCTAATTAGATTTGGAATTAGCAAAACCACAGACCATCAATTACACATCCTGTTCCACTGACTTTCACTCTGCCTGTTATTATTTGGGACAGCATTTTCTCAGAGCCAGACTCTGGACCATAAGCAATATGCAGCTGGTTATGCAAAGCACTGATCGTGTGTTAAAGACCATTTTAAGAGCTATAACTCACCACTGCTGGTTTGGTTTGTCATTGATAGGAAATGGGTCTAGTTCAACAGCTTCCGGCCTGAGTTGCCATACCCAAGATCCAAGGGGGTCCTGCCGCTGACGTTTCTCACACTAGCCTAAAATCAAAGCAAAAAGACACATGCGTTTGATTTTTTAAGGCTGAAAAGGGAATTTCCCTTGTACTCAGAAATCTAAAAGGCTGACACTGAAGACCAAATGACAATTGTTTTCTAGATGCAAGGGAAGAAATAAATAATCTCAAAGTGGTTACCTCAGTTCAGAGACAGCTGCAATCACAAGAACTCTAATGTTATAAATTCCAGGACAGCTATGCATTTTTAAATCCAAACATAGACTCAACTAGATGTTGCTCTTTGGATGGACATGATATTCGACTTTGTGACGATGGACCTGATTTTGTAATACAAGACATCGATTCAGTCTCAACATAGTGACATATGTTTACATATTCTGGTTTTCCTGTAAAATTTAAGAAAATGTGCTCTATCATTATTAATGAAGGGATGAAAATCTCTGAGGTAAGTGAAATAAAATAAGAGTAAACTCAGTTGTTTGAAGTTCCAAAGAGACCTGTATTTGTGTTCTTCCATAATCTGATCTAGTAATGATCTTGCATTCTTGACCTTAGTGCCTATCACTTCCCTGCATTATATTGCCCTGGATTCTTAACAATTGTGCCAATTTCCAATTGTCTATCCACTGTCAAATCACAAGTTTTGTTTTTCTAGTTTGGAAACTATGGCCACCACACCAAAAAATAAATGTTATCTCTTAAGGGAGAGCTTCAAGTCTGGCTAGGGCAAGTGAACCATGTGCCTGTCTCCTGAGCCTAAAGGTTGAGACTTTGTCTCCCTGCAGTCGGAGACCCTTAGGGGCTCGAGCACACTCCCTCCCACACGTTGAACCTTGTCAGCGGCCATCGTGACAGCCCCACCCCTTTTGTCTCTCACCATGGTCTCACCTTTCCCCATGGTTCATGCCATATAGACCCCCCCACTCACAAAATTCACTAATTGGGCAAAACCCTAGGTTAAACCAATAGACCCTCCCTTCCTCCCAGCCTTCACCCTACCCTATAACCCTTTGCTATATATATATATATATATATATATATATATATATATATATATACATATCCTTTGCTATACTTATATATATATATGTAACACTGAAGCTTGAATAAATTGGAGAGTTCCAGAAACTTTCCCCAGGGTCTGTGACTGACTCTGTGCCTCACTCTCTCCGGCTGGGAAAGCCTCACATATACAACAACCAACAACTTGTCCTAATATGAGTCTTTTTTTCCTGGCCAGCTACTCACTGCTGCTCTTAGGGATACATTCCTATCCCCACCCAGCATCCTGGTGTGGCCTCCAGTGCCAGGGACAGAGGGGACAAATCTCTCTCTTTCTTGCTTCTGGACTCCTGTTGTGCTGACTGTCAAACCTCTAGCATGGACTCTTAATCTTTTTCCACCATTGTTGTTAATGAACGTCATCTCCAAATGACAGACATTTATCTTCCATTTTCTCAAACTCCTCCCTAGCACCTAGCAAAAAACTCCATATACAGATTATACTCATTCAGTAAATATTCATTGTGTCCCTGCTATGTGCCTAAGCCAGTCCTTGGCAGGTGAAAGGGGAACAGGTAGCTGCATGACCATGTGGTGAGCACGAATATGGAGCGTTCGTCTGAAGGCACTGAATGAGCATCAGCCAACAGGCAGACCTCGGAGCTCACCACCAGTGGCTTCAGATCCTCTTTCCAGGCCGACATCCTTAAGAATACTGTCTATAGGAAGCTCCGGGGTTTCCGAGGCATTTAACATCCACACACCAGAGTTGGCTGGACTGTGAGGATAAGCCATGAAGATGAATTTTTAGCACATATTTTTAAGACACTGCTCTTTTAGGTTGTGTTTTTATTGTCTTCCTATCATCCAAAGAGTGGGGAAAAGAAAAAGTAGAAGCAGGAACAACAAAAAGCGTAATGTGCTGCTGGGTAGGCTACTCTGAAAAAGGCGAGGTTGCCCTTTCAGGGAGCTCCGCCTGCACCCCACACACCACAGAGAGCTTAAAACAACTGTGGTTAGGCTCCTTCTGGAGAAACCTTTCCGGCCCATCTGCTCCCATTCAGAAATTGGGTTTCCTCTCCTGCAAGCAGCGCTCCCCTCAGCCTGTGGGTTAGACATCACTCAGTCTCCAGAGACAGGAAAAAAGTGAGAAAGGCTATCATGGCTCCTAGTGGGTCCAAAACATTTAAATCCTTTTACCAAAAAGTACAATGTATGAAGAAGTTTGAAGTCTTATTCTCCAATGCTTCTTTTGATTTAGGTATTTTCAGTATCAGCTTGATGTCTCCAAGACATTTTCTATGAAGATTTACCACAAGAAATGAAGCTTCTCTTCATTTAACACAGGAAATTATTTGTCCCCCAAACACACCGGATTCTCCTTTTCCCTCTCTTTGCCTTGTTTTGTCACAAGGGTAAAACATCTTCCAACTAAAGTCTCCAGTGAGGACCTAACAATCTTTCTAACAAAATGCATGCATGGGTGAATATCCAAAAGCACATTCCACTTCTAAATTACACATTCCCCTTCAAACAATCAACATACAGTATGATCTTTTCTCTGAGCCAGTAGTCCAGTGTCTATCTCCGGCTTATGTAATGCAGTCACTATATTCAATACACTAATGATACGGAGCGAATCTGTCCTTATTTGCCAATAAGTCTCTCCCCCGGGGATCCAGAGGCTCCACTTTCTCCACAGGGCCTTGATTCTCAACAGCAGGTGCAGCGATCGATGATGCCTGAGTGTGGCAGGAGGTGCTCAGCCTGCGGCAAGCGGAGCACTGTGCTCCCCTCTTGTCAGAACTGAACGCTTGTGTTTCTCTTTTCATGTGGTTGCTGCCACCTCCAAACCAAAGCATCAGATCCACAGCCAGAGCCAGAGGAAACACAAGGGGCGACGAGGAAAATTTAAAGAGCCAATTTGTTTACATCTCCTTGTAATTGAAGGAAGACTCCTTGCTTTGAGTTCCTTTTTTCACCTAAGCAGCCAAGCAATTGTTTGATTTGAACACACCAATTCCACTCCAAGTCCTTTAGCTAAAACAGGAACCCGATCTCAAACTACAGGGAGAAGAGAGAATATCTGTCCCCACATTTAACAAAAAGACAAATGCTCATTTTGCCTTTATATTGTATTGTCAGCATAAAAATCTTCTGTAACTAAGATTGTATTCAAAGATCCATTTACAGGAAGCCACAGTCAAACTTTAAACCAGTAGTCCAGTAGTCCATATATACATATGCCTCTAGTCATGGGAGACTTTTTCAGATTACTGGCAGGAAAAAAATTCCTTTGGCTAGTGGTATTCCTATAGACTAGGCAACAATGAGTTAATTTTCCTGTAAATGCAAATTACTTCTGTCAGAGAAGATTCACAACCAACTCTTCAGTCCTCTTACCCATAATGAGTACTGACCACCGACTATGAAACCATTAAATGCTCATAGCTACAGACCTACCAGACAATGACAGCAGAAACACCCTTGTCCCTGAGGGATCTGTTCATAAACATCCCCTTCCAGTACAGCAAGTACCTTCCTCCCCGCAGCAGATGCTGCTCTGGGGCGAGCAGGCAGGAGGCTGAAGGCAGCTGATGTTTTTTTTCCCCTCTGTGTATATTTCTTACTGCCTCATCATTTTAAATCTCTTTCTTCTTTAGTGAAACTGCAGAGATTTTGCAAGGACAGGAGCCCCTTAAATGCAAGACACTACACAACAGTGCAAAGGAGTAATTTGCAAATGAGGAAATATAAAGACTCTTTCATGTTTAAAGTCACAGCATCTCTGTCATCCGATGTCCTAGTCTCCTTGTGGGGGAAGGGAAAACACCAATTTACCCATGTGATAAAATAAGCTAATCCAATACTTTGGGTCATGAGGAAGGGCACAATCAAGACCAAGAAGAGACTACATTCCAGAGGCAGCAAAATTGCTACATCCCAGTGGCCCAGCTCCTAAAACCTAGCAGCGGAGCTCGTTCCAGAGCACTGCTATATGTGTTTACAACATACATACTCTTTACAGAGGCCTCACTGGGAGAAATGGACATCACTGCAACTGCCTGAAATATGTTGATCTGTGTGCTGGGAGCTCTTCCAGGGTCTGGCAAGTAATACACACGGACAGAGGGAGAAGCTAGACCAGGGACCAGTGATGCCTGGTGCACTTACACCGATTTTCTTTCCATCTCAACTGTGACCTGTCCCACAAGACTTAGCCTGCTCTTTGCTGGTGCAGTCATGAAAGTTATATGAAAGTCAATGCACAGGCGGCAACAGGGCTGCTGTGTAGCACTGTCAGGCTCTGCAGCAGAAGCACCCCCATGTAAACAACCTTCTGATGGCTTCAGGGCCACCCAGCTGCCGTGGTGGGGGAAGCCAGGCTGTCCCTGGAGTTAAATCCTAGTAACCCAGGAAATATGACTGCTAAGTCTCCAGATTTAAGTGGAGGAGGGTAAAAAAGAAAATGTGTATAATTGCCTTGAAATGTCTAGATCCCAATTGCCTTAAAGACCTCCTAGCAAATACCACTCATGTTGCTGAAAGCACAAATACATAAATTGCACTAGATATACTGCTGGGCTCATTTCTGATGAGATCTCTCTCTTTTTCTTTTTTTTTTTTTTTTCCAAAAGAGCTCTGACATTTGTAGGGGACACAGTATCCCAGCACAGAATACCTGGGAACCTTGCCATTAAAAAATAAATAAATAAATAAAGGGCTGCTTGCCATGAGGAGAAGATCACTTTCTTAAAGGGACCCCCTTCCTTACCTGTGTGACTGCAGTGCCAGGGTTTGCTCTGATCTCTAACCTGACCCCTGCTCTGTGTTCCTCTCCCTGACCCAAATGGAACCCAGAATCCCACTGCAGAATATATATATATTTTTTCTTATACTCCTTGCTAAATTACATAAGTAAATACCAAAATCTTCACTGCCAGGAAGTAGACATGAATGAATAGAAATGGCATTATTTTTTAATATCTCATGGACCCCGTAGCAATGCTCAGATAGGGGACCAAGGTCAGCACTTGCAACATACAGAGCTGCACCTTCCGGTACCTTCCTCTCCAACTCCACATTGGGCTCAGAGCTCCCCTAGTCACCGTCACCATCACCCCGTTTCCTCCCAGCCTGAGCCCCCCCCCCCCCGACTCCACACAGAAAGGCTTGGACAAGAAGGCTGAAAAGATACTATGCCCAGAAAGGAAACGCTGTGGCTTCCTGGCTCAGAGCTAGTTGACTTGCTGAACCCACTTTCGACCCCAACTCTCTCCAGCCGCCCGTGACCACCCGCAGCCCACCAGGAGCAAGGAAGAGATATCACCCACCCTCCAACACCAGCTGAGAACCCAGAAGCGCCAGAGCCACCTACCATTCCGCGAGTGAGAACTACAGTCCCGATCCGGCCGCGGTTGCCCCAGAAATCCTCCTCACTTGAACCACATCCCACACTGCAACGACGAAGAGATTCTTTGGAGGTGGGGAGATTGTTTAAAATTAGCAATAGACAGGTGATTTCCGAGAAGACCCAAGCGGAAACTCACTCGAGCCCCTACGAAGTAAGGGGGGAGGACAAAAAAGAAAATTTGTAAAAATGGAAAAAAAAAGCAAAGAAAAAGAGACGCATCTAAGAGGCACCACCCACCCCCATAAAAATCCAAAGGGACGGGGAGGTTTGAAAATAGAAGAAGGGCAGCTTGCTGAATCACCCCTTTCACTGCCTGGAAACCATTGTGCGGCGTGATGCTGCCTGTACCATTGTGGAACCTACCGGAGGAGACGGACACAGGCAGGGCTGGGGGAATGGGGTTGCTATGGCAACTAAAAGGAGCACACATGACGTCAAAGCCCAGAGAGGTTTAGGGAGGGGCAGGGGGGAGAGAAAGGAAAAAGTCTCTGGACAGCCGCAGCTGGGCTGCTTTCTGGCGAGATGAAGGGAAAGCAAGAGTGTCAGGGAATAGGGTTCCCAGGCAGCCAGTGTCAGCCACTCCGGGGGACGAGGAGCAGCCCGTCTGTGAAAGGCTCTGTGCGAGGCGCTGGCCCTTGGCAAAGCAGCCCCAGGAACAAACGCAGGCGGATCAAAACCGCTGGGGAAGCAGTCGGCCCGGCTCTTTAAGGAGCAACAGAGCAACGCTTTCTGCAAACAGCAGGGAGACGCACAGTGCCTCTAAATGTCAACACAGACCAGACCCGGTTGTAATCGCAGGGGAGAGAGGACAATCAGCCCTGCCCGGACCACAGAGGTCATTAACACAGGACACGTCCTCTGCTGCTTCCTTGTTTCTGAAAAATCCTCAATAAAGTCCCAGCTGATCAAGCTCGACAGACTAACGCTTCGATTGCAGTTGAAGTGCAGAAAGAAAACACTGATCGTTTGAATTAACAAATCAAGATTCCCTTTGCTTTATGTAGATGATCGCCTGGGAAACAAATACAAATTGTATTTATTACTATTTGAGACAAATGTTTTAAAGTAAGTTGTTTGGCTTTTGACTCTTCTTGTAGAATTTTTTTAAGTTCCCATACAATTTTGATACCTGCAAGTAATCAGTTCATAGAATGAGATCCGTTGTCTACTTCTGCCATTAAAATAAAAAAAAATTATCAAAAATTTTTTAACCTTCAAAACATGAAAAAATTTCCGAACATGTTTTACGTGACGTAGGCTCATCCCTTGGGTTTTTCAGGCTATGTAATCAAATTCTCTTTTCTTTTCTTTAAGCATCTTTCCTCTAGGTTTCTGTTTATTACAACAAAGTTGTGCTGAGTTCTATGTGATTCTGTTATGCTATAGAATTATCTCACTTCTAGGAATGAGGAGATTTTCCTCAACACTGATTGTATCACTGAAACACGTAACAAAACTATAAGTTTTATTATTTTGATCACACTGTTGTGATTAGTATTGTATTGTTTAGGAAGGAAATTAGAAAAGAAAGGCTTGTGCTGGGGATGTAGCTCAGTGTTTCTGGAGCCTGCCTAGAAAGCACAAGGTCCTGAGTTCAATCTCCAGTACAAAGAAAACAAGGACTTGTGTAAGATTTGTATCACTAAGTCTTCTAGTTTTCTGTTCACTAAGTCCACAAGCTTTTGAGTGAACTTTGACTGTAATTTCAAGTTTGACAAGAATCAGTTTACTGCTAATTTAGTCTTCCAAAGGTGGTACCCATACAAGAGGACTGTCTCATGCAAGCACAAACTGAGAGGTAGCTAACTTTATAACAGAAAGAAATAACTATTCTCACTTCTAAATTAAAATATTTAATTAATTATTTAAAATAGTTCATTGGCGTTAATTATTAATTGGCATTAATTATATTAATTAACATTTAACTATGTAAAATATGTTAGTGTTTTGTTTTTGGGGGGGAGGTTTGAGGGGAGGGTTGTGTGCATGTTTGTGCTGGCAGCCATCAAGAGGTTAAAACCAACTATTAGATGTTAATTTTTAATGGCACTGATTACAGAGTAATAAATGTCAACACATCAACCTAGGGCATCAACCATGCTAGACAAGTGATCTACCACCAACCTCTGCTGCTACCCTGTTTGGGTTTGGCTAGCAAAGGTCAGCTTCCAACAACTCAGTGACAACAAGGGAAAATATAAACTTCAGCTCTCACCTTACACTGTAGACATAAACATTGATTCAGTGTTTGTATTTATATATAAAAGTCAAAATCCATAAAGCTATTAAAACTAAACTTACTTTTTAGAAGCAAAAAACAGTTCTGTGACCTTAAAAAAGGGTAAGATTTCTTAGGACACAGAATGGTCTCATCATAATAATATTTTTTTAAAAGGAATGCAGACTTCATCAAACTTAAAAGCTTCCATGTATCCAAAGACATCATTAGGAAAATGAATGAGCAAGCTTCAGATTAGAAAAAAAATATTCTTGATACACCTCTAAATATATTCTCACAAATTCTAGCTTGTATAAAAATCCACAACTTAATAATAAAAAGAAATAAGCAGCTTTGTCTAATGGGCAAAACACTTGAATAGATGTTTAACAGAGAAAGATGAGTAAATGTTTCAAAAAATAATCAGCTTCATTAGTTATCAGAGAAATGCAAATTAAAACCACAATATAATGTTTTATGACCAAAGAGATAACTAAAATTAAAAAATCAAACACTACTAAATATTAGCAAGCTTATGAAGAAACCAGAATTCTCTATATCTGTAATTGAAGTAAAAATAAATAAATAAATAAAACTATTTAGTGATATAATGTGACAGTTTCTATAATAACAAGCATACATCTAAAATATGATCCATTAATACTGTCTATAGGTCTTCACCCAAGAGACTGAAAACACGCGCACACACACACACACACACACACACACACACACACACACCAGCTGTACTTGGATGTTATACCAACTTTATTTGTATTAGGCAAAAACTGGAAACAATGCATGATATACCAACAAAATAGTATTAAAAATGATGATAAATTCATATTATGGAACATTACTCAGCAAAGAAAAAGAATGGCAGCCATCAAGAGGTAAAAACCAAATATTAGATGTTAATTTTTAATGGCACTGATTGCAGAGTAATAAATGTCAAGCTTGCCTTAGATTTTGGTGTACTTTCTACTTTTTAGAGCTTTAATTCCTAATCTCAACTAATTTCAGTAATGTTTAGATCACTAAAATGGCCTTTTAAGTTTATTTTATATATTTTAGAAAATTTAATTTCCTAAAAATAATATGCAATGTAAACTAGTTTTAAAACACAAATCAACACATGGCATTTCTGTTCCTTGATGAATAATACCAAACTATTTCAATCTCTCAACAAATAATAATAACATATTCCTTCATTGCCACTATTTAGTCTGGTGAAACATGTTTCATTGCTTTTTATCCACAAAGTAAAAATTTTAAGCAAAAAGTTTAATAAAAAGAGAGAAATAGGGGGGCTATGGATGTAGCTCAATGGTAGGCACTTGCCTAGTGCAAACAAGGCCCTGGGCCTCATCCTCAGCAACGTAATGAGGCATGGGGACAAGAGTTATTTATTGGGATCATTAAATTTTTCACCTGTGGGGGGCCAAGGA